>LPNX010168982.1:592438-613264 GCA_001517045.1 Pseudotsuga menziesii
AACAGATGCACCCTCATAGGGCATGTTGAACGACCCTTCTTTTCTAGATGATCCGTGGAGAAAGGTGTCATGAATAGTGAACCCTATCTTGTTGGACTACAGGACGAGCTGTTGCACAATGTATTCTTTCAGGTTGGCTCTTAGACAGTGTTAATATTTCTTCAAAAGTTGTTATGCCAAAACAAAAGGATCACTGAAAGAACAACAAAAAAAGAGAACATAAGATTTATCTTGGGAAGCCCTTGTGGACGAGAAAACCCAACAAAACTTCCTCGATGTAGACTTCAACCAAGTATAGTGGTAGACCCAATAAATAAGACTAGACAACTTCCTTCTCCTTGGATGGACTATTTCTCCTCTGTTTAGTGAATTTGTTTGAGTTTGAAGGAGGGAGGCACCTCCCCTATTTATACTGATCTATGGAGAGGCCCAATAACCCAACAAGTCTGACTTCTCACTACCAGTTCCGACTTTCCTTGGGAAACTCAAAAATACATTTTAATAATACTTTTATGGGTACTACTGACCCAACTTACAACGAAGGTGCTACCTCAAGACTTTACATGACCAAATGCACTAATAACATCCCTAATCGGAGGAACATCTCTAAAATAAGAAATAATAATAATAATACAAAATATAATATCTTCCGTGTTTATTTATTTAATACTTGTTTTATAACTTATACCCACAAATAAATGAGTTTCCTTTCTCGTTTCCTCATTCCTTAGATCTTGTTTTGTTTGGATATTTAAAAAAATATTATTTTAATACTCATATGTCTTCTTCATTTTTAATAATATTACAAAATGGCTAACTACTTTCTCCTTTTTAGTATTAAGATATTAAAGTTAATAAAGAAGTTACCCATTTTGTAATATTATTGAGCACTACCTTTCACATTTTCTTTTCTACCCAACATTATGTTAGAGGTCATAGTCTTATCTTCAAAGCGTTCCTTTCCTTCGGCCTAATTTGTTGTTCCACAAAATGCATTGACCCGAGTTCATTAAATTGATATTGGGTTGTGATATTATAACATAATTTCTATTGAATGTTTTCTTTTCTTTCCAACTATTAGTTGCATGCTAGAAACTTTCTAAGAATCCATGCCATTGCAACAACTTTTACGTTTAAGACCACAACCAGGGGAAAGGGAAATTGTCATTAAGAAAATGGTATTGGCATAGTAGTGTTGTACCTATGATCAATGTGGGAATCTGAAACTAAAATACTCCATTAAATTTGATAGTTTTAACAACTTGTAATTTATTTTGATAATTTAAAAAAAAATAATGAAAACATTTTAAATTTTTTTTACTATATCTACAAACAAATCTTCTGATGATAAACAATTTCCCAATTTCTCGTCAAATTCCTACCCTACATATGATTATGCCATTGAAAAAAATGATACCAAATAAATAGATTATCGTGATGATAAGATGTCCTTTGCACACCTTACAATCTTACTGATTTTAGGTATGCCATCGCCTTTGGGATTTGATGCACATGAGAAAATGTGCGCCTTCCCATTTTTGCATTGAAAATTAGACCTTCATCTTTATATAATATAAAAGGGTCTCCATTTCATTTCATTTAGCATTAGCATAGTTTGTATACTATAATGGTATAATATAAAAAGGGTGTTTTTTTTATGTTTTGAAATTTTAAAGGTTTGTGTATATATATATATTTTACTAGCTCAAGTGCTTGAGTGTTGTAAGTTGTGAGAACAATGTTTTGGGATCAAATCCCCGGGTGTCTATACATTGCTATATAAGGGTCTTACTTGATGTCCCCATCAAGTTAGCTCTGTGATCAGAATGAATGTGGTAAGGCCCTTTTGGGTGGGCCCCTTATGACTCGTTTCCATGGACCTAGAAAACCCCGTTGGGGGGTAGGTGTTGAACCACAAATGAATATATATATATATAACCCACGTTAATAACAATCAACACGTATTCGCAGTCATTTTTTTGTGAAAGGCACATGCTCAATTTTCCTTGGACCATTATCTAGGAATCCTTTCACCTAGTCATTAGAAGTCATTGATCAAACTTGGGAGAAGGTTCCACAGTGTCGTGTTCATTTGATTTGCATGCACAAGTACTTGTGTGACAATGCCAAACAAAATTATGGGGTTGTATTTTAGTACTAACATTGGCTCCAATGGGGGACCACAAATCCCCATGGTCTGTCAAGAACTTGTAGTTTCAGGTTCTTCATCCATTTCCATATTACCTTTTATTTTTGTGACTCTACAAACAATGATATATTGTAAAACCTAATTTCTTGAAACATGAGAAACCATGAGTTGGATTTGAAACCAATTTCATAACCTTGAATTGAAACCGTGAAGTTGTAGCTAGGACCCTATAACCATCTTCCTGATCCATTTTCCCTTCTTACGCCATGAAGAAATTGAGCAAACAACTAGATGATTGACTTTGTAAACTTGAAACAAAAACAAATATGTACTGAAGGTAAATGCTCGATTGTGAGCTTATTCCTCTACCTATGTCCCACCCTAAAGAGTTAGAAACCCGTGGTCAATTGTACTCAAACTTCTAATGTAACTATGTTAGAAACTGAAGATGTGAATGAAAGTCTCTCTTACAATTGACTGAGGTGAAATATAAGATTAGTGATAGAAATTTAATATGTTGTAATAACAATTTGATTAGCAACACATACCTGCAAGAAAAATTTGTTAGTCCTTTGAGAATTGGAACATATGAGACTTTCAAAAAATTGGATTCACTGTTAGCTGCTTCAACATCCTCAATGGTATGGATACAATATTCTTGGTTGAATATGAATTCCTCTTATTCCTATGTTTCATATAGACATAACGATATTTCAAGCAATATTTTAATTCAGGACCAAGTAGTAAATATATATATTGAGAACTAATTCCAGAGCTAACTAGTAGGAAGCCCTAATTCAGGTTAGCTCTGATTCCATGTTAGATTTTTAACATTAAGCTAGCATTATTAGGATCTTTTAACTAAGAAAATAACAAGCACAACAATCAAACACAAGAGACAATGAACACAGTGTTTTTCCTCGGGGAAACCATAAATGGAGAAAACCCCACAACTTCCTCAGAGATAGAATCAACACCAAATAGAAAATCCCAAAACAGTAAGATGATATCCTGACAGTAGTAACCTCTTTCTTCCTAGCCCCAGTGTCTTCTTCTTCCTTAGCTATGTGCTACAACTAAGTGTGAGTGAGTGTGTATCAAATAGAGAGGCTAGCTCTCTATTTATACTAATTCCTGACTTGACTAAACCCAACTAGGGCCGACTTCACTAGGTGACTCTAATAACCTTAGTGCCCCGAAACTGCGAGGACTTTAGCCCTTACACAATAGGAGGGTTACCCACAATGACTTGACATGACTTGTTTACATTATAGATCCTCCCCATCAGAACATCGGGGCATGAAATGACTCAATTACATTACAGACACATCCCGGAATAAACATCGGGGTACAAGACATGAGATACATAGGTTAATACATTCTGAAGTTACAAATACATCAACACAGATCCCTATCAAGAACCAAGTTAGGTATCCATAGAGTCTCCACCCAACCATTTAGGGGACTTAGATTTTCAAATAGATTTTGCAGCCACCACACCATTATCTGAATTTCCCATTCAATGGGAAGCATATGAAATCCTAGAATTCCCACATAAGAAAATTTTCCGTCTGCATGTTTCATAAATCTTAGCATGCAGCCTATTTATGATGAGCGTGAGTAGGATCTTGAGTGTTTGTGTTCTACAGTGCAAGGGTTTCCTACTTTCACATGGGAAGAGTTTTTATCAAACCATGGAAAGAGTAAAGAACAAGTTCTTAACTTTGATTGTGAGGAACTTTTTAGCTTCCATCTTTTATGGGTGGAATATGAAGGAGAATTCTCATTTGAAGTAGAGGCTCCTCAGGACCAAGTATGATTCCATGTTAGCTCTGGAATTAGAGCTAACCTGAAAGACATTGTGCAACTGCGGGAACTAGGGCTTCCTACTTTGAGGATCTTCCTCCATAGATTTTCAGCAAAAGAAGGTTGGATTAACTCTCCTCCTTAGGGCGCATCTTTCTGTCGAAGCAGAATCCAATTCCGAGTTTTTTCAGTTTTGGACCCAACACTACTACCGGAAACTAGGGCTTTCCACAGAACTGGAATTTTTCAGTAAGCCCGTGATTCGGTGAATTATTCATCTTCAAAAATTACAATGATCCAATATGGTACAATGGTTATTAATTTATGTTTTAAACTCATAAGCTAAACACCACACAGTTATAGCATAGCCGCGCAGTTATAGCATGGGTTGCGGAGCTTGCGCACCATCAAGTGGAACATCGCCTGGTTTGTGAAAAGCCCACGCGGTCACGCATGCTACGACGCTTGAGGATGCTGTGATGTTGTGGAGCTCAGTTATGCACTATGACGTTTGAGGATGCTGCGACGTTGTGGAGCTCAGTTATGCACTATGATGTTTAAGGATGCTGCGACGTTGTGGATGCTGCGACATTTGTGGCAAGCCTCGCAGATAAAATGGTAACATCAAATGTTTATTATATTGGGTGTGCGGTTAGCTGGCAGTTACATTATATTGGGTGGAGGTTGCAATGTCACATTAAATGGAAAATTTTTGCAGAACATATGACGGATATCCATTGTGTGGCGGGCTAGCAATACCATACATGGTATTAGATGGAACCGTTGGGAACCGCTGCGACATTTAGCGGAACAGAAATGAATGTAATGTACAACTAGTTGAAACGTTTCAACGGAAATTAAAAGATAGCACATGGAATATGAAAATATGGGTAGCAGACGAATCGAACCCATTACTTATCCTCCCACTAAACGCTTAAATAGGCGATTCGGGCCATAGTGAAGGGGGGGTTCAGACTGTTTAGAGCACCGAGCATCGCTTTTCTGTTATGAGAAGCTTGCAAAACAAAAGAAGCACCGAGAGTTTTGATGTGAAGTGTCCAGATGCTGTTACTGTGGAAGTCGACATTCTCTGTTATAATTTTAGCTTTCTTTTCCTTTTGAAGGCTAATTGTAATTTCCAGAAGAGAGGTCTTGAAGACTTTGTACAACATTTTGTTTACAGTTATTGAAGTTGATTCCAGAACCATTTTTGTACCATTTTAAAGAGATTAATTGGATCGGTACCCATTGGAGAGGGACCTAGAGACGCAGCCCAGTGGAGGGGGTGAACTCCGTTATCAACTTCTGTTTGTGACTCTCTGATTCTGTGTTTTTTTTTCCCACATCTGGTTATCAGTTTTGTTTTTCGTTTCTGTTTAAGCATTTAATTTCTGTCAATGCTGTTCCATGAATTAAACAAATAGATAAATGCAATCTTGACAAACTTTTAATGCACTCAAGTTGAGGTCCGACGGATCATATTATGATATCAAAGCAGGTTAAATGCTTGTGCAAGTTTGTGAATGCTTACCAGGTCTAGGTTAAAGCTTGGTGAAGGAGAATTAATTGAAGGAGATCCTGAGATTGGCTCAAGGAGAACATTCTCAAGAACCATGTCTTCTCCACGAGGGGAATAAGAAGGACATACAGAACGGGAAAAACCTGTTATTTCTGAAACTGAGTTTTTCGAGGCTTTTATCAGCATGAAATCCATGATGGAAATTCTACTCGATGAGCGAGCAGAAAGGAAGAAGAAAGAAGAAGGATCTTCATCCAAAGATGCCGAAGTGAAGAAGGAAGAAAAGGGTAAAAGAGTAGGAGGTGATGGTGATCCTCCTGATACCAATCAAACTTTCTCTTCTCCTCATGCTTCTCATTCACATAATGCTAATGCAAATCCTAATATGCCTTATTTCAAATTGGATGTTAAATTCGAATTGCCAATTTATAATGGAGATTTAGATGCTGAAAAGTTAGACAATTGGATCAAGCAGCTTGAAGTATATTTCAGGGTGCAGGGAATTACTGATGACCCTTCCAGGATTCAATTGGCCAATTTGAGAATGAGTGGTATGGCTCTTACTTGGTGGGGGAGCAAGATTCAGCAAGATCTTCAAAAGAACGGTAAAATTATTTTAGTTTGGAATGAATTCATTGAAGTATTAACGAAGCAATTTTATCCTTTAGGACATATTCAACAATTAACCATGAGTTGGCAAATTTTTAGACAAGCTAAAGGACAAAATATTCAAGACTATACACATGAATTCAGAAAGAGGGCTATTGCATTGAATGTTTCATTAGATACACAGGAAACTTTTCTTCAGTACATTGGTGGCATGCATTCTTATTTGAGACATACTTTGTTGATGTTTAACCCCAGTAATTTGGATGATGTATGTGTTCAAGCTACACATTTAGAAGCTAGGGGTAAGCATACTAATGATACTTTTGTGAAGAAATCATTTAAATTTGACAGCGAATCGAAAGGTAAAGATAAGGGGAAAAAGAATATGGCTACTGTTAAGAAAGAAGGTGGAAAGCCTACATGTTCGCATTGTCAGAAGGGACATGATGTCTCTAAGTGTTGGAAACTTCATCTGGAGTTAAGGCCAAAGAAGTACAGAGGAAACAAAGATAAAGGCAAAGCAAAAGATACTGCATTAGTTATTCAATACTTGGGATCCGACTCAGGTGATGAAACAAAGGTTACAGCTATCGGAATCCAGGGTAAGAATAAAAGTATCTCACTTCCCATTGATGCAAAATCAAGTTCTAGTGCAAGTACAAATCTGCCATCTACTTCTAAGCAAAATGATAAAAATAGAAGTGCACTGTTTCATGTTCGTGTCATTGCAAATCACACAAAGATTGGTACATTATTTCATAGTGGTTCACAAGTAAATCTGATATCAGAAGAAGTGGTTAAGAAATTGCATTTTGTTACTATGCCTCATGAAAAACCCTATCCTCTTGGTTGGGTTACTAATGATACACAATTACAAGTTACAAAGAAATGTGTTTTGAAATTTGCAATCACTGAAAAGTTTATGGATGAGGTAGAATTGGATGTAGTACCACTTGACATTTGTGGAATTGTACTTGGGAGTCCATATTTGTATGACCGGAAAGCAGTCTTTTATAGGGAGCAGAATAAGTATCATCTTTTTAAAGATGGTGTGGAATATATTGTATGAGCACATAAGACAAAAACAAATATAGCAATAGTTTCTGCAGGACAAATGAAGAGGCTGGTAAATGCTAGTAAGAATTTTGTGTTAATGATGGTTAAGGTGAAAAATGATGAGATCTGTAAATCTTTTGAAGGATGTGATCCTAAACATAAATCTGAACTGATTGCAATTATTTCTGAATATGATGATTTATTTCAAGATCTGAAAGGGTTACCACCAAAGAGAGAAATTCAGCATGAGATACATTTGCAGCAGGATGTGCCACTCCTGAACATTGCCATGTACCGGATGTCTGTAATGCAGAATGAGGAAATCAAGAAGCAGGTTCAGGAGCTGATTGAGAAGGGGGTCATCCATCCAAGTACTTCTCCTTGTGGCTCTCCTATAGTCTTGGTTCCAAAGAAGGATGGATCTTGGAGGATGTGCATCGACTATAGGGCCCTTAACAAAATCACCATTAAAAACAGGTATCCTCTTCCTCGCATTGATGATTTGCTTGATCAGTTGAAACATGCAACTTACTTTACAAAATTGGATTTGCGTAGTGGGTATCATCAAATCCGTATTGCTGAAAATGATGTCTGGAAAACAGCGTTTAAAACAAAACAGGGTTTGTATGAATGGCTTGTGATGCCTTTCAGGCTCTGTAACGCACCTGCTACTTTCATGCGGGTCATGAATGATGTCTTTCATCCATTCATTGATGATTTTGCAATTGTATATCTGGATGATATCCTGGTGTTTAGCAAAACCTGGGAAGAACACATTGTACATGTGAAGAAAGTTTTAGATGTACTGGGGAAGGAAAAGCTATATGTAATATTGTCTAAATGTGAGTTTGCTAAAACTTATTTAGTATATCTAGGCCATATTATTGGTGGAGGCCACCTACGAGTGGACCCATCCAAGGTTGCTATCATTGTAAACTGGCCACAGCCTAACACCATTACTGAAATTAGAAGTTTTTTGGGTGCAGTTCAGTATTGGAGGGAATTCATTTCTCGGTTTTCTTCCATTGCTGCTCCATTACATGCGTTGACAAGCGTTAAAGAAACTTTCTAGTGGGGAGGCAAGCATCAGAGAGCCTTCAACACTTTGAGGAAAGGATTAGCACAACACCAGTTCTGACGTTGCCAGATTTGCAGCAGCCATTTGAGATCGAAACAGATGCCAGCGGGTTTTCCATGGGAGCCGTTTTGATGCAAGGGAGGAAGCCAGTCTGTTACCATTCATAAACATTCTCTACTGCGGTAAGTAACTATCCGAACTATGAAAAATAATTATATGCTTTAGTACAGAGTGTGAAGAAGTGGAAACATTATATAATGGGAAAAGAAACAATCATACATACTGATCATCAGCCACTTCAATATCTGCAATCTCAAACTAAAGTACATCAAAGTAGGCATTTAAGATGGATGTGATTCTTGCAACAGTTTGATCTCGTAATTAAATACAAAATAGGAATTCATAATAAGATAGTAGACATGTTATCGAGGCCACCTACCAACGCTTCAATCATTCTTCAAAATAGTTCATTAACACATGAAAGTTACATTGAACAATATGAAGAAGATAAAAATTTTAAGAATATATATGCATCACTGATACATGGTAAACATGAAGAGAACTATTATGTGCATAATCAACTCCTGTATCATCTTGGTAAACTCTGTATTCCAGAGAAAGAGAGAATGCATGTGATCTGAGAAGCACATAGTTCATTGATTGCAGGACATTTTGGTGTAAGTAAAACATTGTCTGTATTGCAGAATCATTGTTATTGGCCTCAGATGCAAGAAACTGTAGCTAAATATATACGAGGATGTGTTATGTGTGCAACAAGTAAGCCTAGCAATAGGAAATTGGGTTTGTACACACCTCTTCCAGTTTCTTCTCATCCCTGGGAAAGCATTTCTATGGACTTTGTAGGAGGACTACCTATGTCTAGAAAAGGTCATGATTACCTATATGTTGTTGTGGATAGATTCAGCAAAATGTGTATCTTAATGCCATGTAACAAACATATCACTGCTAAACAAACAACTCATCTATTCTTTCAGAATGTTTGGGTACATTTTGGGCTACCCATGTCTATTGTATCTGATTGGGATTCCTGGTTCTTGGGAGAATTCTGGTCAACTTTATGGGAGCTTATGAATACTAAACTTCAGAAAAGTACAGCTTTTCACCCACAGATCGATGGACAAACAGAGGTAGTAAACAGAACAGTGGTTCAGCTACTCAGAGGATATTGCAGTAAACATCCTAAACTTTGGGATGAGCAGTTACAGTATATACATCATGCTTACAATCATGCAGTTCATTCTTCCATGAAAAGATCTCCTTTTGAAACTTGTTTTGGTTACTTGCCAAAAACACCGATGGACTTCTCTTTTGGCAAAGATGCAGTGGATGGACATCATGATATAGATAAAGCTCTAAGATTCATTCAGAGAATCCAAGCGGTGCAATAGGCAGTTCAGGATCAGTTGGAGAAGAGCCAGGCAAAGTACAAAGCCAGGCATGACAAGCATCAAGTTGATCATCAATTTCAGGTTGGTGACAGAGTTTGGTTACATATCACCAAAGAAAGAATGAAAGGTGAAGGTAAAAAGCTTAAGCCTATCAGGTATGGTCCTTTTGAGATCTTGGAAAAGATCAGTACTAATGCTTTTCGCTTGAATTTACCTCCATACATGCAAATTTATTCACTTGTCAATGTTGAGAATCTTAAATTGTATGAGCCTCCTATGATCATGGATGAGGAAACTAACATACAGATTCCTTCATTTGATGAGATGGCACCTGAATACATGAAAGAGCTGCAGGATGATGTTATTCTTGACAGAAATGTAAGGACTTCACGAAGGGGGAATGTTGAGTATCTTCGAGTAGGGCTTAAAGGCATGCATCCTAGCAAAGAAAGATGGAGGGAGATTGGAAAAGTGAGGGAGTTGTACCCTCACTTACTTGCAGAGTGACATAGGATTTTGGTGGTCCAAAAGCTCTCCAATGGGGAGGAATGATCCGGTGGATTATTCGTCTTCAAAAATTACACTGATCCAATATGGTACAATGGTTATTAATCTATGTTTTTAACTCATAAGCTAAACACCATGCAGTTATATCCACGCAGTTATAGCATAGCCGCGCAGTTATAGCATGGGCAGTGTAGCTTGTGCACCGTCAAGTGGAACATCGCCTGGTTCGTGAAAATCCCGCGCGGTCATGCATGCTACGACATTTGAGGATGCTGTGACATTGTGGAGCTTAGTTATGCGCTGCGACATTTGAGGATGCTGCGACGTTGTGGATGTTGTGACATGCTGCGACATTTGTGGCGAGCCCCACATATAAAATGGTAACATCAAATGTTTATTATATTGGGTGCGCGGTTAGCTGGCGGTTACGTTATATTGGGTGGCGGTTGCAATGTCACATTAAATGGAAAATTTTGGAGGAAAATATGACGGATATCCATTGTGTGGCGGGCTAGCAATACCATACATGGTATTAGATGGAACCATTGGGAACCGCTGTGACATTTGGCAGAACAAAAATGAATGTAACGTACAGCTAGTTGAAACGTTTCGACGAAAATTAAAAGATAGCACATGGATTATGAAAATACGGGTAGTAGACGAATTGAACCCGTTACTTATCCTCCCACTGAACGCTTAAATAGGCGATTCAGGCCACAGTGAAGGGGGGGTCCAGATTGTTTAGAGCACCGAGCATCACTTTTCTGTTATGAGAAGCTTGCAAAAGAAAAGAAGCACCGATAGTTTTGCTGTGAAGTGTCTAGATGCTGTTACCGTGGAAGTTGACATTCTCTGTTATAATTTTAGCTTTCTTTGCCTTTTGAAGGCTAATTGTAATTTCCAGAAGAGAGGTCTTGAAGAATTTGTACAGCATTATGTTTACAGTTGCTGAAGTTGATTCCAGAACCATTTTTGTACCATTTTAAAGAGATTAATTGGATCAGTACCCATTGGAGAGGGACCCAGAGACGTAGCCCAGTGGAGGGGGTGAACTCCATTATCAACTTCTGTTTGTGACTCTATGATTCTTTGTTTTTTTTTCCCACATCTAGTTATCAGTTTTGTTTTTCATTTCGATTTAAGCATTTAATTTCTTTCAATGTTGTTCCATGAATTAAACAAACGAATAAATGCAATCTTGATAAACTTTTAATGCACTCAAGTTGAGGTCCAATGGATTAGCTGGGGCCTGGATTGATCTCCTCCCCAAAATTGAAGTTAGGGATCAAATTCAAAGCATTTGGTTGGACAGAACTCTGGAAAAGAAAAACCCTAATATGCTCCTAAACCAACACTACAGGATTTCAGCTCCAAATCCAGATCCGACATCTTGACCTGGTAAGATCTAAATATTTTGTATTTCCGTTTGAGGTTCTCAGTTAAGATGTCTCATCATACCAAGCGTGATGAAAAGCTTGAGGGCGCTGATAAATTCTGAGCCTGGAAGTATAGGATCTCCCTGGTTTTGGAAGAGAATGAGTTGGACTCCTACATCAATGAGGAGGTTTCCATTCCAGAGGGAGATGAGGCTAAGGCCTTACACAAGAAGAAGTTGGTTATGGAAAAGAGGATCATTGCTGATTCTATCAAGGATCACCTCATACCACAGATGTCCTCCCTCAAGACACCTAAAGCTATGTTTGATGCCCTAACTAAATTGTTTCAAGGAAAGAACAAAAATTGGAAGATGACCTTGAGGAACCAATTGAAGAATGTGAAGATCCAAAATGCAGAAACCATCCAATCTTACTTTACAAGGGTTTCTCAAATAAAGGAACAATTGGAAGAAATAGATGAAGAAGTGGAGAATGTAGAGATTGTGATGACCACCTTGAATGGTCTCCCTAGGACATGGGACTCTTTCATTCAAGGGATCTATGCCAGAAAGAATTTAGTCAAGTTCAACAGACTGTGGGAAGAATTTTCTCAAGAAGAAGCTCAGATAACAGCTCGAGAAGAAAAGATGGGAAGTGAAGATCAAGCTCTCATAGTACAATCCGAGAAAACTAGATCCAGCCATCACAGAAGTAAGTACTATAATCAAAGGAATAACTTTAGAGAGCCTAGAGATAAGTCTAAGTTCATTTGCTATACATGTGATGAAAGAGGACACTTTTCTAGAGATTGTCCTAAGAACAAAAGTAGCTCTCTCAAGAAGAAGGGAAACAGAAGGAGATATCATGCTCATGCTGCAGAGGATGATGAACCTTCCACAAAGAGAAATAGACAAGTCAGTGATGATTATTCAAGTGATGAAGAATATGTTATGATTTCTACTCTCACAGGAACGATCACACATGGTAGTAATGATTGGCTTATAGACAGTGGTGCTTCCAAGCGCATGACAGGATTCAAGGAATCCTTTGTGAAATTATCTAAACATGAATCACCTCACAAGGTGAAACTTGGAGATGACTACCAGTATCCAATAAAAGGTAGTGGGGAATCCTCCTATAAGCTAGACTCTGGAAAGTCTATCAAGATGAAAGAGTTATTGTTTGTACCTGGACTAAAGAAGAACCTCCTCTCCATATATGCATTAGATGAAAAAGGAATGACGGTTGCATTTGTAGATGGCCAAGTCCTCATGTGGCCAAAAGGAAAGTCTTTCGATGATGCAGTAGTGATTGGAGAACAAGAAGGAGGACTATACAAATTGAAGGGCCAACCAGAACAAGATTTGGTTCATGACTCAGTAGAACCAAATGAGCTTTGGCATAAAAGGCTTGCACATGTGCATTACAGAGCACTACCTCTTGTAAGCAAAGCTATTGAAGGTCTCCTAGAAATGCAGACAAAACATGAAGGTGTATGCAAAGGATGTGTGAAAGGGAAGAACACAAAGAAGACATTTCCAAGTAGCGAAAGCAAGGAAAAACGATCTTGGAAATCATCCATTCCGATGTATGTAGTCCAATGTCATCCAATTCACTAAGAGGGTATGCATACTATGTTTCTTTTATTGATGATTTTTCTAGGAAGACATGGATCTACTTCATGAAGAATAAAGATGAATTATTCAGCAAGTTCAAGGAATTCAAAGCCTTGATCGAGAACCACACTGAAAAGAAGATCAAGACTTTTCGATCAGATAATGGCAGAGAATTCACATCAAATGAATTCAAAGAGTTCTGCAAAGACTCATGGATTAAGAGGGAGTTGTCCACTCCATATAATCCACAACATAATGGGATTGCAGAAAGGAAGAATAGAAATATCATGGAAGCTACAATAGCAATGCTTCATGTTCAAGATCTTCCTATGAATCTTTGGGAAGAAGCTTCCAGAACAGCGGTGTATGTACAGAACCATACTCCACACACAATACTCAAGAACAAGACTCCTGAAGAAGTCTTCTTTGGAAAGAAACCAGAAGTCAGCCATCTCAGAATATTCGGTTGTCCTGTGTACATACACATTCCAAAAGAAAAGAGGATGAAGTTAGATCCTTCATGAAAGAAGGGTATATTTTTGGGATACTCTGAAAGCTCGAAGGCTTACAGAATATACTTCCCATGGTTCAAGAAGATTGACATTAGAAGAGATGTAACATTTGACGAAGATTCAGCCTACATCAAATCTAGGAAGAAACCAACTGAAGGACCTAAAGAAACAAGAGAACCCAAAATTCATGACACAATCATGAACGGAGAAATTCAAGAAGAAGATCAAGAATTTGAAGAACCTCAAGAACCTGTAGATCCACCTCTGGAGAAGAATCCTCATAAGAGGAAACTTGCTTGGGTACATGAAATTATCCAGGGTGCATAAAGATATGGAGCTTCAGAAGAAACACCCAGAGGAAGAAAGAGAACTAGATCTTGCTCTAGTTACATAGCCTTACTATGTGACATTATTGATAAAGAACCTTCCAACTATGAAGAAGCGGTAGAATGAAAAGAATGGAAGGATGCTATAATCAAAGAGTATCAATCGATCATGAAGAATGATGTTTGGGATGTTGTCCCAAGACCAGAAGGGAAGTACATTGTAACTTCCAAATGGATCTACAAGATCAAGCATGCTGCAGATGGTCATCGAGAAATATAAAGCAAGATTCGTGGCTCGTGGTTTCTCTCAGAAAGAAGGAATAGATTATGAAGAAACCTCTGCACCTGTAGCCAGATACACTTCCATTAGATCAGTACTTGCTCTGGCTATAGTGATGAAATGGAAGATACACCAGATGGATGTCAAGACTGCTTTCTTGAATGGTGTAGTAGAAGAGGAAGTGTATGTGGAACAACCACTTGATTTTGAGACACATGATAGGGAGTCTCATGTGTGTAGATTGAAGAAAGCCCTGTATGGTTTGAAACAGGCACCCAGGACATGGTACGGTAGAATTGATGGTTTCCTATCTAGTTTGGGATTTACCAAGAGTAAAGCATATTCCAACCTTTACTACAAGGTTGAAGATGGCAACCCAGTGATACTCCTGCTATATGTGGATGATCTATTTGTAACAGGTATGGATGGGTTGATTGCCAATACAAAGAGGAAACTTGCTACTAAGTTTGAAATGAAGGACTTGGGTATGATGCACTATTTATTAGGCATGGAGGTGTGGCAGAATGCAGATGGAGTCTTCCTTGGACAAGGGAAGTATGCAGTAGAGATTCTGAAGAGATTCAGGATGATGGACTGCAAGGCCATAACCACACCTATGGAATTGAACCTAAAGCTATTGAGTGATGCTTCATCAGAAGCCGTTGATGCCACGATATATCGTCAGATGATTGGGTCCTTGATGTACCTAACAAACACGAGACCATATATTTGCTTTGATGTGAACACCTTGAGCCAATTCCTGACAGATCCAAGACATGTTCACTTGATTGCTGCAAAGCATATTCTGAGGTACCTGAAGGGTACGGTTGATTATGGGCTCAAGTACGAGGCGAATCAGAAGATTAACCTGGAGGTTTATGTTGATTCAGATTGGGCAGGTAGTGCCATCGATAGGAAGAGAACTTCCGGATGTTGCTTCAGTATGGGATCAAGTGTGATCTCCTGCTTTAGCAGGAAGCAATCCTATGTGGCACTGAGTATAGCTGAAGCAGAGTACGTTGTAGCTTGTTCAGCTAGTTGTGAGGCAATATGGTTGAGGAAGCTACTGTCTGATTTATTTGATCTCCAGATGGATGTTACTTGCATATTTTGTGACAACCAAAGTTCTATGAAGTTTTCAAAGAACCCAGTGTTCCATGACAAGTCGAAGGATATCAAGATCAAATATCACTATATCAGGGATATGGTGCAAAGAGGAGCAATGAAGCTCTAGTATGTTGCAACGGGTGAACATATAGCTGATGTATTGATGAAGCCATTAGCTAGGGTGAAGTTTGAGTACTTCAGGGAGAAGCTTGGTGTTCTCTAGATAGAGGTTCCCTCCAAGGGGAAATGATGAGACCTAGAGCCATTCTGACATGGGAGAGGATTAAGTTCCTTCCATGGTCAACTGTAAGGGCCGAGCCATTCTATCATGGTGAGAGGATTTAGGTTCCTTCCATGTCAGATGTGAGTGCTGAGCCATTCTGATATGACTGTAGTATTGGTTCCTACATGATCAGATATAAGGGCTGATTTTCATTCTTGAAATGGAGGCACCTGGTCAGTTACTAGGAATACTCAGTCTGGGACTGAGGGTCATTCTGATATGACTGTAGGATGTAGTCTTGCATGATCAGATGTGAGCGCATAGCCATTCTGATGTGATTGAGGGATGTGTCCCACTTGATTAGATATAAGGGCTGATGCCATTCTCCATGAGAATGGAGGCACCTGGTCAGTTACCAGGAATCCTCAGTCTGGGATTGAGAGCCCTTTTGATGCGATGTGTTTACACATGGTCAAATGTAAGTGCAAATCATTTCTGACAGGATGAGGTCAGATATAAGTGCTGAGCCATTCTAGCGTGATGTGTTTACTCATGGTTAAATGCGAGTCTTGTGCCTTTCTGACAAGATGGGGTCGGATGTAAGTGCAAAGCCTTTCCGACAAATGCGATCGGATGTAAGCGTTGAAAACATTCTGGTGCGATGTGTTTACACATGGTCAGATGTGAGTGCTGGGCCTTTCTGACAAGATGTGGTCAGATGTGAGTGCTGGGCATGCCTTTCTGACAAGATGAGGTTAGATGTAAGAGTTGGGTGAGCCATTCTGAATTAAGTGTCAGATATAAGCGTTGATGAAGACCTACATGAAGGGTTGGCCTATAGGGCTGGCTCTGTAGAACTTCCTATGACGAGAAGAATTGAGATAGCACCATTCTGAGATAGCATGTGATGATGATCCAGACTTGATGATGATCCATATCAAGTGATGATCTAGATGTGATGATGATCCAGACTTGATGATGATCCAGATCAAGTGATGATCCAAATGTGATGATGATCCAGCAGTGATGATCCAGTAGTCATGATGATCCAGATCCCGAGACGAAGAAGAGTTGAAGAAGAAGATGGCTTATAATAAGATGAAGAAGACAAAGAAGACAAAGACGATGAAGAAGATGAAGACGAAGAAGGCTTGAATACAAAGAAGACTTGAACATGAAGATGATGAGATGATCCAGTCGATACAGAGAAGAATACTAGTGCTGAAATTGTGTCGAAAGAATACATTCCTAGTTAAGAGGGAGTCTTGATGTATTTGTAACTTCAGAATGTATTCACCTATTGATCTTATGTCTTGTACCCCGATTTTTATTCTGGGATGTGTCTGTAATGTAATCGAGTCATGTCATGCCCCGATGTTTCGATCGGGAGGATCTATAATGTAAACAAGTCATGTCAAGTCATTGTGGGTAACACTCCTATTGTCTAAGGGTTAAAGTCCCTGCAGTTTCGGGGCACTAGGGTTATTAGACTCACCTAGTGAAGTCGTCCCTAGTTGGGTTTATTCAAGTCAAGAATTAGTATAAATAGAGAGCTAGCCTCTTTATTTGATGCACACTCACTCACACTCAGTTGTAGCGCATAGCTGAGGAAGAAGAAGACACTGGGGCTAGGAAGAAAGATGTTGCTGCTGTCGGGATATCATCTTATTGTTTTGGGCTTTTCTATTTGGTGTTGATTCTATCTTTGAGGAAGTTGCAGGATTTTCTCCATTTATGGTTTCCCCAAGGAAAAACATTGTGTTCATTGTATCTTGTGTTTGATTGTTGTGCTTGTTATTCTCTCAGTTAAAAGATCCTAATAATGCTAGCTTAATGTTAAAAATCTAACAATCTGAAACCTCAAATGAATTTACCTTTTCTACTTGATACACTAGATGTTGTTTAAGAATACTCAACATAAGTTCTAGAAATCCTTATCTATCCTCGTGTTTGGTTATTCTATCGGGGCGGATTTTCTTCCATGGAAGCAAACACATATGTAACCTCAACAAAATCAACAAAGTCTATACTTTTTGAAAAATTCAATCACATTCATATGCAAGTGTTGATCACCCTCAGATGGAGTATAAAGAATATATTGGGGAAAGTTATATATTTTCTTATTTGAAATTGAAAGGGATTCTATATTGTCACAAAAATCTATATCTAAATAAGTATATTGGAAAATGTCCTCAATCCTTTCATCAACAAAATCATTTTCTTTGTCGAGAAAATCCTCAAAAAGGTTTATGTTGAATTCATACATCTGATCATCATGATCATATTGTTTTAGGGTATGTGTACATGTTAGTATTCTCATACTTGGATACTAGGAGACTTTGGCTAAATTAAATCTATATTTTGGACTGAGGCTTATGGAAATATGATCTTACTTATCTCCTCTCCCTTTGCTGATTTTTTATCTCCTCATCCTTCTCTTGATACTTGTGATGTATAGTTATAATTGCAAACAAATTTACTTCACCAAATATCCATCATAAGTTTCAAAAAAAACTCCATCAGAATCATTGTTCAAGCTTGAAAAGGCACCAATATTCTTTATTTCATTTGGCAACTTGTTGTAAGCCCACATATTGTTCTCTGACTCAACTACATTTTTAAACATTTTCTCTAGAGTTTTGGACCTTCATTCTCTGAGTCGATAAAAGGAGAATTCAAAATGATGAGATACTGAGTAATACACCATGGAAGAAACTTGGAAAGGATTAATATCATTTTCCATTTCATGCTAACTCCCATGAAATATTATGTTAAACTTGCCAATGCTTCCATTTTTGTTCCTCTTGACATTATATATCTCAACTAAGTATTGGTGATGGGAATTTATTTCATCCCACTTGTTCATAAACTGGCCATGTAAATTTTCCCAAGAAGAGATAGAACCTTGGGAAAAATACCTAAACAATTTTCTACACTCTCTCTCCAATGAATTTGTGAACATCCTTATGCAAACATACTCATGTTGAATTTCCCAGTCATCAATAAAGTTGTGGAAATATTCCATATGGTTTCCTGTTGTACCCTCAAGATATTCGTTAAACTTAGGCAAGTATTTTAGATACTTAGTAGGTAAGGCATGAAGATGAGGTGGAAAATTAAGATCTCTATATTTATTTTAAATTTATGGATGAATATTGACTGGAAGACGACAAGGTATGCTAGTAACTACAGGAGCATAAATATGAATTTGATTTTTCAAAATTTTAATAGGATTTCTGTAATATGGGGTTTGGGGTATATGGGATTGCTTTTCTGAAGGAATTGCAAAAGAAAGAATAAATTCTATAGGAATAGGGACATGATCATTTTTGTGAATGTATTTCTCACCTATTTCACATGGTTTGTGTTCTATTCAATACAAAGGTATTATGGATGTTGATTCAAGAAACCTTTTTAGAAGCTAGTTTACTCTCTAAAGGAATGTGAATAGGATCATGTTCTTTGGCAAGGAGTTCATAATATTAAGGAACATAGAACTCATATTCATAGGAAATAAATCATAGGAATTTCTCCTCTCGAACAAAGGATTTGCAAGATAAGGAAATAGAGGAAATATTTTCACCTTCAAATGAAAATAATGGAATTTTTTTGTCCATCTCAAGAATATTAGAGGAATTTAATAGTTCTTCTTTTATTGGATAATATGAGTCTTTGAATATATGTTTTTTCCATGGTATGAAATGCAGCAAAATATTTTTCATGTAACTAGGGAAAAGCAATAAAGGATTGAGTAGCAGAACCAATATTTCTTGAATTGTGGACATGATTGTATTATTCACCATTTTCTTTTTGTGTTTGTCAGAAAGGATCTTCCTAGTGGAGTATTGAAATTAGATTTGGAGTCACTAGGTGAAGTACAAAAAGCCCACAATTTGAATATTGCTCCACCTCAAGAATTCAAATATCTTGATTATTGTTGTCCCTAGGGAAAAATAACTTTGATTCTCCACTCCCCGCAATGATGCTAGAAGATGTTGTAACTCTAAGGTATCATGGGTTGTTATGAGGATAACACCAATGAACCTAATTTAGGACTCATGTGGTTCTTGGACTAGATGGGGCACCCTCACTTGATTTTCAAGAGACTAGCTACTCCAAGTGTCTCAAAATAACTTTAACAATTAAAATTTTATAGCATATTTTCAGAGGAGAATGCAATTGAGACAAGGTTGAAATATAAATACACAAAAATAGGTATAAGAATCAGTTGCCTTGGAATATTAGAGGCTTGTTCTGTTTGGCATGGAGTAAGGTCCAAGACCTAGGAATTAATACCAAGGCTATGCATTCTACATGAATTTAGCTCATAAACAATTATCATAAGAAAATTTAAATAATTTCTTCTCAAAATGAAAAAGATGCCTCAAAGACTTCACAAAGTAGAATCGCATTGAAGCTATTAGCAAGAACCTATAAAACTAATTTCTACATTAACATAACATTGATGATTACAAAAAAAACTAACATAACAGAAAGGTACCATCAAAATTGATTGTTTTTATTCATGAAAATGAGTAGAATAATTTTCAGGTTACATAATGAATACACTCATGGAAGAATATAACAAAATGAAACAAAAAATTTACAAAGTGAAAGAGCTCTAGCTCTACCATGAACCCTGAATCCAACCATTGCTCGAGATATGCCCATGTGCACCAGTAGCCCCTATATCTTAGCTTTATTTTTCTACTCTTTCTTCCTCGCATATCTAAATTTTTGTCCAAAAAACTGCCATCTATGAATGAACTCTAGATACTTTTAAAACCTTTACCCATAAATGAATGAGATTCCTTTCCGACTTCCTTATTTATTGATTCTTGTTTTCTCTCTTTCTTCAAAAAATTACTATTTTAATACTTAGGTGTCTTGTTTTTAAATAATACTACAAAATGGATTATTGCTTTCTCCTTTCTAATATTAAAATATTAGAATAATTTTAAGTATTATTACGCTCCACATTTACATTTTCCTTTGTTCATAATCATTTTTTTAGATGTCATTACTTGTATTGTCAAAGCATTCATTTACTTCTAATTGCCTCGTTGTTCCATGAAAAGCATTGAACTGATTTCATTGAATTGATATTGGATTGTGATCTTGTCACATAAGTGCTATCACTACAACAAATTTTATTTTTAGGGGCGGTTGTCTTCTACCTCCAAAAGTGACTTTTAGTGGTGGTTTTGGTTTTGGAGGCAGTCTTTACAAAACCGCCCCTAATAGCACTGATGC
>LPNX010168982.1:614303-701189 GCA_001517045.1 Pseudotsuga menziesii
TTAAATTATGATGTTTCTATTGAAAGGAGATTTATGGTAGTAAAACTTTTAGCACTTTTGCAATTAATGCCATATCTTGTTTTCATAATTCACCAACACAGTTGGATCGACAGTCACGTTGCTTTGTTATATGATCAACCTCACGACGATCTCAAAGAATATTTGTATCAGATATCACATAGTTCGTGAACGATTGTTGAATTGATGATAATCTATCAACAAGGTAGATTTGCCGGAAGGGAAGAAATAATACTGATTATGTGCGAAATTATTGCCCAAATCTGCTAAGCTGTACGAGATCACAGAGAGATTTGTTGGTGAAGATGATGGATATGCGATCAAATCGGTGGGAAGACAGTCTATTTTTGAAGGCAGGGTGAAAGTAAAAAAAAAAACAAGCAATTGATTAATGAGAATGATCGCCATGCTAATTGTTAACCCAGTTATTCAGGAAGAATTATTGATCTACTACTCGACAACGATTGCCTACTCACTGGCCAGTTATTGTCGGATTGTTGAAAGGAACAGGAATTATTTGTTAAATGATCACGTAGTTTTCGCCATATTACATAGAAATAGCTCCTAAAGCTCATGTTGAGGATCATGCCAGAGACTACTTACTATTATATCGCCAAATTGTCAAGCAAAGAATGCCACAATGTATCATAAAAACTATAGATGGTTTGCAGTCTACAGTGATATGCATATTTAGATCAGCATTTGCGTAGATTAGGACGAAGAAATTGCAGCAATACAAGAACAGTTGCAATCTAGAATCGAGAACATATCGCGAATTCACGAAGGATTTCCTTTCGTGAGGATAAACATAACAGCCTATGAAGGAAATGGCTATGGTCATTCCAAATTTACACCACGTCCAGCATGAAAGGGAAGATAATTCATCTTTTAACCTGTCTCTTATGTATGCATGCAATTTTCATAAACTTCAGTTTAAAATTCGTTTTCAATGTGCAGGTAAAAGATGAAGCGTATGCACCAGCTTTTCCATAACAAAAATAGAAAAGTGGTTGGTGAGATCAAGGGTTTGGTTCACCATATAATCCAAGTTTATGGGCCATAAAACCGCCTGAGTTGTTCCTGAAGTGGAGAAAGAGAAATTGTTGGGAATAATGAGGTGGACCACGGATTTCATTTTTCAGCCAGTTACAAAACGCGTAGCTAAACAGGAAGGAATTTTTCCGGGCTTCACTTCTCATAAATGGAGGCATATCTCAAAAATACGCCACATGGGTTTTTTCCAGAACGGGCCCATTTATCTTTATTCAAGGGGATTTCCCCAGATAGTGATGGATTCTAAGAGATTTCTGGGATCCTCTGAACACGATTTTTGTAGTTACGGCCAGCAAAGAAACTGGTCTTTCCAGAAATTCGCCAAAGCAAAGCTCAATTTGGATTTCATTTCTTCTGAACTTTGTTTATTTAAGCAGAGAAGAATTTGATTGCAGGAGAGGGGATGGCTCTGTTTGAGGAATTATTTCTTCAAGAAGATCCAAGTGCATGAGTGCTTAGAGGTTGGAGCTATTTTTCTTCTCAGCCTGGGTCGATAGTTTGGGGAAGAGAGAACAAGATGACTGTTTGTTTGATTCTGTGACTTGAGGAAGTTTCCTGTTAGCAGCTACAATATTTCAAACTGGTGATACTTATATATATTCCACAGTATTTATACTCAGCATATGTGTTTATGGTATTGCTTGGTCTTGTTATATTTTTCCTATATTATTAATGTTTGTCATGATATCTTTTATGAATTGTGCAAATATATTAGATACAACTGTTGACTTGTGCTGATTTCAATTTGCTGATGTATGTCACATTGTAAATTGGATGATTGACATTAGAACATATGTGATTTATGTGTCTACTGTCTGACCTTATTTAATTTCTAAATTTCTTTCGAATATATTTAAGGTTGTTAATGCGGTAATCTCATTGGCAGATTTGATTTCAGGATTTATAGTTTCGCTCCTAATCAGGATAAAACTTAGAATAGATTAGCATAATTTCTCTTCTGGTTATTGCGTTATTAAAAATTCATTAAATCAGAACTGTATATTTATACTGTTATCATGTTATTTTTCAATTTTTGTGATTATGTACATTTGTTTATAATGCATTTTTGTAAGTCATTTAACATGTTAATATTTGATTAATTTTTTATTATTATATTCTAAGTTAAATTGATTAAGTAGATTTAATTCATTAGATTAATTTAGTAATATTACTAATTCATTAGTAATCAGATTAACTAGTTTATTTTGTACATACATAGGTATTTTGTAGATTTAATTAAACAAAACAGTATCTTTAGTTTTATTTACAGAATTTCAGGCTAACAGAGCCTTTAAACCTGTCGGAAACAACCATTCCAAACAACTTGGAGCCTACTCTAAGGATCCCGGTCTAGGTTGTCTTCCCTCGTTACGTGCATAGTCACATATGCCCGTCAACAATGGCGCTAGAAGGAGGGCTTGATTAGCAAGAAGGCCATTTTGAGTTGGTTTTTTATTTCATTTATTTTATTTTTACTATGAAATGGCTGATTTTATTAATTTAGATCAGGCTTTCATCTTTCATACATCTGGCGAAAGTTTTTCTCCAGAGCTATCTAATTTCTTGCGAAGACTGAGCTTCAATGGAGAAGGTAAGATTTCTGCCTCTCATCAACTTTCGGTATTTAATTCTTTTGTGATTGCATAGACCTATTTGATGAGGTTGAGAGATGTAGACTTTTTGCAGCTACTTTCACAGGAAGAATTCTGATTTGGTTTAAGTTCTTGCCAGCAAAATCCATTCATTCATGGGAACATTTCACGAAGTTATTTTTTAATGCTCATGAGGATTATAGCTATAAGAAACTTGGATTTGAGTTAGAAAATCTTCGTAGACATAAAAATGAATCTCTTGATGATTTCTTTTCCAGATTCATGTTAATATGTTGCAGGTTTCATGAAAGACACCAGCTTTCTGAAAAAGAAAAAATGGATTGGTTTCTCCATCTTATCTCTCTCTCCAATTTTCATGATTTGGAAGAAAATGAAAATTCTGCAATAGATAACATGCATGTTAGTTCATTAGTTGAAGATGATTTAGAATCTATTTTTTCTAATTTCACTGTTGAAAATGAAATTGTTGAAAATGGACAAATCATAGAATTTTATGACACGCAATTTCAAGAACAAGAGAAAAAGGATGATGATTCAACTTTTACATTAAGCAATAATTTCGAAACTCTTGTTGTTCACAAGACAGTGGAAGATAAACAAAAAATTCTTAATTCTTCAACTGAATGTGCTAGTGATGATATAATTTCATCATCTTCCTTTCATGATGAGTTAGTTCCTTTCATTTCTTCACAAAATTCATTAGATCAGAGTTTTGCTAATGATGCTTCTGTTAAAGCAGTCAATGAAACGAATCATATCAATAGAGAAGCATTTACCTTTTTGTACTCTGACTCTTACTACTCTTTGTATCCTGATGTTTTTGCTGATCATAGACTACATTTACATGTTAATGATTTTCTAAGGAATACTTCATTATGGTCAGATTTTAATAAGCTACAAGAAAATAGATTTTTTTAAGATGAAGGATATTTTGAGATCCATTCTGATTTATTTCAAATTTGTCATGAAGAAGATCATAATTTTTCTACTATCGTTACTCATCAGATTCATGTATGCTCATCTATTTTATCTTTTATCAGTAAGGATTATGATTCAATTTGTAATATTGAAAGGGATGCACAATTTATTCATGATGTATTGAACATTAATTTTCTTTATTGCAACATGATAATCATATCTGAAGATAATGTCATCAATTTTAATCTTCACGTTAAAAGACACAATGACGTATTTGATTTCCAAATAATACCCAAATGTCATTTTGTTCTTTTTAAATTTAGCCATGATGATATTATGTTAAAAGATACATTTTTTATTGATCCTTTTTCACGAATTTTGAATCATACTTCTGATAAGATTCTTTTTAGTCATGATTTTTGTGAGAAATCTATCTTCTTCCGACTTGATTTTTATGATCCGATTTATACATGGTGGGAGGAATCATTTATTAAAAGGTTTCCGTGTCATCTTTTATGCTTTGTACATACAAAATTGAATTTAGTTTCTTTTCTTCGTTTTGAATTATTCCAATTTCCAATACTCATACATGACTTGTTTTCTCTGGCAGGTTTCAAGCTACGTGAATGGCTTCATTGGAAATTTTCATTTACTTAGTTGTATATATTTTATTTTATTAGTTTAGGTTAGGTTTTCGAATGATTTATGTTTGTTTACATTTGAATAAATGCAGATATATGAGGTTGCGACAACATCATTTTAAGAATGAGATGATGACATCATTATCAGGGAAGCAGTTCTTTACTTCCTCTCGTTTTTTTTAATCTTCTCATTAAAAGAAAGAACATTTCATCCTTTTATACCTACATACTCATTAGGATTTATTTTGTTACTTTTATTTCTGAATAAAACACATTAGATTAACATCCCATCAATTATTAAAAAAAAAAACTTCGACTAAATTGAAAGATTTAAAAAACAAAATAGGGATAAAAAACTTTAAAACATGTTAATCTATTTTAATCTCTCATTTTCTTTGCTGGTAATAAGTCATAAGTTGTTAAACCCATTTTCCATTTGATGAGATTTTGATTTAACTCATGTGTTATGTGTGTATAATTTATTTTAAATCTTTATTTTCTTTACTAAGAATTTTCTCGTAGACTTTGAAATACTTCGTTTCAATAATTTTCTCAAATAAAACTCATGTATATATTGTATATATTTACTGGTTGTTTTCTTTTCAATTTATTTTTATTTTTCTTTTGATTTTTGTTGTTTTGATTTTTCAGAACCAGGAGAAATGATTCAGATCTGGGAATGTTTTTCATGTTATAAAATTGGAATCTGATTATATAAAACATGAAGAAAGCTAGACTTTTAGAAATTTGTTCTTATCTCAGAAATAAAAGAAAGAAATTGAACTGTTGTAAACAAAACTACTAGATGAAAACTTTCACTTTATTTCGTTTCTTTTATCATTATCCTCAAATTGTTGGATTTAATGGATATGGAAGTCACTATTACTAGGAATTCTATTACTTATTTAGAAATCAGTTCTGGGAAAGCAGTTGCAATTTAATAATAAAATCAGTTATCTATAGATCCTTTACGCTATCTTACTCGTAAAGAGTTTCCTATTACGTTCCCCCATTATAAACATGCAAATCTCTTGTAGATGAGCACTTAAATGCTGAGTATGAAACCTTCTTTAAATTTATTAGCTTGGGATATAAGCCATTGGATAGAATGGGTTAAAAGACGTACCCTTTCGAGGCTATGGACGCCTGCAGGTAGGAGGGCTCCGTCTGTGGCATATTTGGATTCCAAATCATAAATTGTTATATATACAAAAATCTATAAGAATCCAAGGTCATCCCACACTCATGAAGAGGTTCCAATGCAGCTTACTCATTAATAAATTGAGAAGTTCTAAATATTCATGTTTTATCTTATCTTGGGACTAGAACGGTAGGATGTGTGGTTAAAAGTCAACCCTTTCGAAGCTATGGACGCTTCTGGGGAGGGTCATGACTGTAGTATTGGGATCATATCTTTAAAAAAACTCGTCAAATCTCAAAATTGCGTTGTATTTCCCAGGACTAATTTCTTTGGGAGTCTTATGTTTTCTAAAAAAACTTAAAATCCGTATCATTTTTGAAGGTAATCTCTGGATAATGATAAAAGAATTGAATCTGGTATTAGTTTGAAATCTAGTCTTATCACAAGGCACAGTTCTTTTATCTTCAGGAAAATCCTAATCTGAGTTAAAGAAAATTTTTCTTATCTTGCTACATACACAAGTCAGATTTCATGTTTTCGCAGAGATAACTGTTTCGCCCAGTCAGTCGCCATCTGTTGTGCCCCTGCTCAACAGCCTTTAAAAAACATTATTTCATCAAACAAAATTGTATTTTGTTTTGATGAAATGTTTGAATTTCATATAGTAAACCTAAAGAATTGACAGCTACTGAAATGGTGAAATTCAATGTTTTTTAAAGAAAACTTTTGCGAACTATGGATTAGTTGACAAAATCACTACTTTGAAATTATTATTTTGAGTGGATTTGCATTGAAAATCAAGGGGTAAGTGCATTTTGTATACCCTTTTATCATAATCTAATCTTGAAATCTTATCCAAATATTTATCATTTGATTTTATTATGTGATTTTGTTATCGTAAATATTGATAAGGTTTTTAAATTGGAAGGCTGATTATTGTATTTTTGGCACCTTATCAAAGTTCATTCGAATTATATTTCCAAGGCTTTTTGTTCAATCCATGAATTACGTATAACACAACCTTATTATTTGATCTTGATCTTTATGATGGGCTTCATATGTCATCTTTATTATTGCATGTAAAAGTCGAGGTTGATACTATGGGTTATGGGGTTTATATTTCACATAGCATGTCTCCCATTGAAGGTTGAAACTATTATATAGTAAAATGTGGATGTATTTTATTCAAAAGACCAAGGATGGATGCTTGGATGTCATTGAGAGTTATATATTTTTGAATATGCATGAGCCCAAACAATATGAGCATTCTCAGTATTGGTAATATTGGTGGACATTCCTCCACATGGGTGAAAGACAAAGTAACCATGAATATTATTGGATATTCTCCATATGAAACGACAACCAAAAGAGTATTTTAATCAATAAAGAATTATTTCATGGATTAAAATATGATGTTTATATTGAAAGGATATTTATGGTAGTAAAACTTTTAGCACTCTTGCAATTAATGCCATGTCTTGTTTTCATAATTCACCAACACAGCTAGATCGACAGTCACGCTGCTTTATTATATGATCAACCTCACGACGATCTCAAAGAATATTTGTATCAGATATCACATAGTTCGTGAGCGATTGTTGAATTGATGATAATCTATCAACGAGGTAGATTCGCTGGAAGGGAAGAAATAATACTGATTATGTGCAAAATTATTGCCCAAATCTGCTGAGTTGTACGAGATCACGGAGAGATTTGTTGGTGAAGATGATGGATATGCGATCAAATCGGTGGGAAGACATTCTATTTTTGAAGGCAGGGTGAAAGTAAAAAAAAAAAACAAGCAATTGATTGATGAGAATGATCGCCATGCTAATTGTTCACCGAGTTATTCAAGAAGAATTCTTGATCTACTGCTCGATAACGATTGCCTACTCACTGGCCAGTTATTTCCGGATTGTTGAAAGGAACATGAATTATTTGTTAAATGATCACGTAGTTTTCATCATATTACATAGAAATAGCGCCTAAAGCTCATGTTGAGGATCATGCCAGAGACTACTTACTATTATATCACCAAATTGTCAAGCAAAGAATGCCATGATGTATCATAAAAACTATAGATGGTTTGCAGTATACAGTGATATGCATATTCAGATCAGCATTTGCGTAGATTAGGGCAAAGAAATTGCAGTAATACAAGAACAGTTGCAATCTAGAATCGAGAACATATCGCAAATTCACGAAGGATTTCCTTTCGTGAGGATAAACATACCAGCCTATAAAGGAAATGGCTATGGTCATTCCAAATTTACACCACGTCCAGCATGAAAGGGAAGATAATTCATCTTTTAACCTGTCTCTTATGTATGCATGCAATTTTCATAAACTTCAGTTTAAAATTCGTTTTCAATGTGCAGGTAAAAGATGAAGCGTATGCACCAGCTTTTCCATAACAAAAATAGAAAAGTGGTTGGCGAGATCAAGGGTTTGGTTCGCCATCTAATCCAAGTTTATTGGCCATAAAACCGCCTGAGTTGTTCCTGAAGTGGAGAAAGAGAAATTGCTGGGAATAATGAGGTGGACCACGAATTTCATTTTTCAGCCAGTTACAAAACGCGTAGCTAAACAGGCAGGAATTTTTTCGGGCTTCACTGCTCATAAATGGAGGCAGATCTCAAAAATCCGCCACATGGGTTTTTCCAGAATGGGCCCATTTATCTTTACTCAAGCGGATTTCCTCAGAAAGTGATGGATTCTAAGAGATTTTTGGGATCCTCTGAACATGATTTTTGCAGTTGCGACCGACAAAGAAAATGGTCTTTCCAGAAATTCGCCAGAGCAAAGCTCAATTTGGATTTCATTTCTTCTGAACTTTGTTTATTTAAGCAGAGAAGAATTTGATTGTAGGAGAGGGGATGGCTCTGTTTGAGGAATTATTTCTTCAAGAAGATCCAAGTGCATGATTGCTTAGAGGTTGGAGCTATTTTTCTTCTCAGCCGGGGTCGATAGTTTGGGGAAGAGAGAACAAGATCACTGTTTGTTTGATTCTGTGACTTGAGGCAGTTTCCTGTTAGTAGCTACAGTATTTCAAACTGGTGATACCTATATATATTCCACAGTATTTATACTCAGCATATGTGTTTATGGTATTGCTTGGTCTTGTTATATTTTTCCTATATTATTAATGTTTGTCATGATATCTTTTATGAATTGTGCAAATATATTAGATACAACTGTTGCCTTGTGCCGATTTCAATTTGCTGATGTATGTCACATTGTAAATTTGATGATTGACATCAGAACATATGTGATTTATGTGTCTACTATCTGACCTTATTTAATTTCTAAATTTCTTTCGAATATATTTAAGGTTGTTAATGCAGTAATCTCATTGGCAGATTTGATTTCAGGATTTATATTTTCGCTCCTAATCAGGATAAAACTTAGAATAGATTAGCATAATTTCTCTTCTGGTTATTGCGTTATTAAAAATTCATTAAATCAGAACTGTATATTTATACTGTTATCAGGTTTTTTTCAATTTTTGTGATTAGTGTACATTTGTTTATAATGCATTTTTGTAAGTCATTTAACATGTTAATATTTGATTAATTTTTTATTATTATATTCTAAGTTAAATTGATTAAGTAGATTTAATTCATAAGATTAATTTAGTAATATTACTAATTCATTAGTAATCAGATTAACGAGTTTATTTTGTACATACGTAGGTATTTTGTAGATTTAATTAAACAGAACAATAGCTTTAGTTTTATTTACAGACTTTCAGGCTAACCGAGCCTTTAAACTTGTCGGGAACAACCATTCCAAACAGCTTGGAGCCTACTCTAAGGATCCCGGTCTGGGTTGTCTTCCCTCGTTACGTGCATAGTCACATATGCCCGTCAACAGGAGGCGGTTCAAAACCGCCATGAAAACTATTTACAAACATTTGGGGGCGGTTATAAACCCCCCTCGTAGGTACCTATGGAGGCAATTCGAACCTCCTCCCCCCGCCCCCCTAAAACTCTTTACAAACCTTTGGGGGGGGGGGTTATAAACCCCCCTCATAGGTACCTATGAAGGCGGTTTGAAAACCCCCCCTAATACTCTTTACAAACCTTTGAGGCCAGTTATGAACCCCCCTCGTTGTATCATTCAAGGGCATTTTGAAACCCCCCTTGTAGTGACATATGAATTCAGCTTAGAACCCCCCTCGTAGACATAATAAATAATTAAAAATATATTTTATTTAAAACATCAATATTGCAATATCATTAGGGCACAAAGGAATCAAACCTTCAACCTCCTTCTTGTAAAGCAGGTGCTCTACCATTGATTTAGAACCCTTTAAGAATTGGGGAAAGGGGAAATATCAACACCAAGATTGCATCATTTGTAATTTTAAGAAAAGACTAATAATCCCAACATTGTTTCTAACTCAAGAAACCTAAGAAAGCAGTTTAAATGGTTGTGACCTTATTTAGATATATGCAAACCACTTCAAATTGTATGGCTCTGACCTTCTTTAGATATATGCTAGCCATTTCAAATCCTATGATGTAATCAAGATAATGTAGATGTATTCTTGTATATTCACATTTATACTCCAAAACATATAATTATGCATCCAATTGACCTCAAGTTGGCAGTTGAAAAGAAGAATATTAGGCCACACAAGAAGACGCTTAGTTTGCTTGATTATGATCATGTCACTGTACAACACACAAAGTAACAACAAATAAATGCATTTTGGAGCTCTGTAGATTTGTTGAAACTGTAAATTTAATATCTATTTAACTTTTAAATAGATATTGCAGTAAATTCAAAATTATTAAACACTAAATTCAAAGACATTAATATACTAAATAGTAAAATAAGATTGCTTAAAAATAGATAAGAGTAAAAAAGACTCAATCAAGGAGTTTCAGAGTTTTGTGAGAGACATTCAGGAGTTTCAAAGTTTTGTGAGGGACACCAGGAAGTCCCCTCCAAGTTTTCCCATGAAGATACGAGGTTCATAGCAAGGGAAAACATTTATGCATGCCTTTCTCTGAGATTCACCCAAATATAAACAAAGAAACATTTCTCCCACCATTCCTCTATCCCGAGGATGCAGGAAACATGCGAAACATGTTCCCAATCCTTGGGGACATGTCCCCGTGGAGCACTACTAATATCTCAAATGATTAGTCTTATCTCACTAATACTCTGAAAGAATCCAACTAAATTAGTAAAAAAAGGGCAGGTTCCCAAAGAATTTAGGTAAAGGTCAAGCATGATTAGTTACTTGGATGCAGGATTTTATTAGAATAGTCTTAGAAAATCCAACATAATCCATCTATTGCATGGATTTCCTACCACATGAATCATACAATTAAAAGCTGGCAACATATTAGCTAGTAGCATGAACATTAAAATAAGGAAGAAACCCAATTAGAAGAATTACATGTACATGTGGGTTCTGGACATTGATTGCATGGATCAACATATTATATTGTCCAAATGGGATTTTGATGATTGTAAGACAATGGCCAAAACATCATAGTGCCTATTATGTAATATATATATATATATATTATCATTTCTAGCATTTAGATTGAAGTCAACAGAAACATACTTGCACACCTTCCAATAATGCACCCATCCATCATACACTAATATGTCAATGGTGATCCAATTTATTATAAGGTGGTCAAATTGTAGGTTTACTGCGTTGAATATTATGAAATCCGACCCAATCTTTTAGAAAGGGTATCCACCAAAGTAATGGCAATAAATAAATCACTCCATGAAAATAGAAAAAGATAATATGAGTTCCATGTGACTTTATCAAATGTATCATAAATCAGAGATTGAATATTTTGGAACATAATTTGCAGTGAAACTATCCCTTATCTGATTCAAGACAGTGAGAAGATTTTACATCTCGAGAATCAACGATAGAAGAATACCATGGAGTGATTTCTATTTTCTATAAAATAATAAGCTAAATACCCATTAGCTACAAAGTACACATAGCCCAAGAAGTAAGCCCATCTAGTTCTCAGTGGTAACCAATGTATGTTATTGGGCATTTGGCTAGTCCCATGCCAGCAAGTTCCCAGTTTGAATCCCCTTGGGTGATGAGCACTAGTATATTCCTTCAGGTTTACTATGTATTCCATCCTTAAAAGTGAGAAACCATCCCTTGGGTTCCTTGCTAGGACTTCCTTGGATAAAAAGGTACAAATTACACTAAATGTTTCAAATGATACATCTATACCATAACTATCATAGATCCATGTTAACTTCATATCTATTAGGCACCAAGAGGGATCCAAAAACTAAAATGCAAATCTCTCTTTGGTTAAAAGATCTAAAGTTAAGATGGATCTATGTTGGTGTGTTTACACACATACACGTCATATGCCTTCTAATAAAAATTGCTTTAAATTCATCTTCTTTCAATATGTGATATGTCAGAAGCTCTTATTAATGATCTTAATTAATTTGGAATATTATTTTTGAAAGAGGTAGCAATTCCTAATGGAAATAATGCATCGTATCAAGATTGGAAATCACTAGAAGCATTGAACCTTCAAGGAGAAAATGTAGAGGACATAATTAAATGGTATAAAAATAACGAAACGGGTAAGTATACAACCAAACTAGTATACTCATCAAGGGTGGGGGAATTGCAGTCAAAAGAAATAGTTTGGTGATGTAAAATTGTTAGGAATTTGGAAAGTCCTCCCAAATCAATGCTTTTTCTTTGGCTTGCATGGGACAATGGACAAAAATGGAATTTGAATGGTCTTGGGCCCCTGAAAGGTGAATCTTGTCTAAATGTAGTGAGGAAACAATGGATCATGTATTGGTCTATTGTCCTTTATCTAAGTCTCTTTGGAATGAATTATTACAACTATTTCCGAAACAAAGAAATAAGATCAATCAAATTTGGTTGATTGTTTTTTCTAAAGGCTATCTGATAAATCAGAAAAAAAAAATTCAAGGTTTTTTCTTGCTTTGTGGTTTTCAAAAAATAGTATGATTTTTCAAGGAATGGAACTGAATACAACCCAAGCAGCACATAAAATATGGGTCTCCTTTAAAGGTAGTAGAAATCCTTTAAGAGAAAAATCTCAGAGAATTCTAGAGAAACCAAATCTAGCATTGATCATGAAAAAGATTGGGGTTTCTATAATAAAGCTTGTCAAGGACATCCAGGAATGTGCGTGGAAGGGTCCATTCTGCACATTAATTGTTCTTATTATTTTCTTTTGAAGTATGCTGCAAAACAAGGGACAAAAAATCGAGCTGAGTTTTATGGCCTTTGAATTTTGATGAAGGTAGCAAAGGAAAAAGAACGTAAAAACTTGCAGGCCTATAGAAATTCCAAGCTTCTGATGGACTGGGCACATAGCAGATGCCATATTTGAGAATATTCTATTATAGCGCCAATAACGAATCCGGTGCTAGAGATTAAACAATATTTTGATGAGAATTCCTTTGTCAATAATAAATATATAAAGAGAATTCAATACAAGAGTTGATCAACTCTAAAGAGATTGTGCCAATCCAAGAAGGGTCCCTAACTATTCAGCAATTCTAAGAGGGGGCTTAGATTTCTAGTATGGATTTGTCTCTTTATTAGTTATTTCAAGTGTAGAATTCTAACAGTGGAATCTTGGTAGCTTCTTGATTTTTGTTTTTTGTAAATAGAAGTGGACCTAAAATGATATTTTTATGAGAAGAAAGGTTGTTTCAAAGGACCCTAGGAGAATGTGTATAATTGCACATAGGACGGATGAAGTGATTTTCAGAGTTGCATTTTTTGTAGGAGGACCAAAATACATGCTACAAGGCCTTTCCAGGGATATTGATGTATATTTTGATTTCACTTGAAATATTGGATATAAAGATTTAATTCTTGGGAAAAAAAGATTTGAGAAAGCTTTTTTGTTAATCAACATTAAATTTATTATCAATTTATTAACCCTTTTGTATTAAATATTATATTCAACCAAATCAGATGGACAAATGGGACAATGTTACAATCTCTTCATTGTTGCGCAGTAGAATGCACCTAACTTCTCCCAGTAAAAAAAATTAGGGAAAAATCAGGATGGGACTAAGTTTCCTACATTCCTAATAGTCCATAGATTTGGAGATGTGAGGCTGTGTCTCTAAATTATATCAACGTCACCAGCATACAGAGGACGAATTAACATCCCCACTTCCATCTTCATTATTACCTAAATAAAAGCAGACCCTTAGCAAGCTACTATTCCCAGTTTAACCAGACCATCCCAATTTAACCCAACCCATTAACAAGATCAAAACAAAAAGTCCTCACACATAAATAAACAAAAATAACAGAATCTTGAAAAAATATTTTAACAAAAAAGGACAAAATTTGAGCAAGAGGAGAATGTGATCTATCATCTAGAGGGATACTACTTTGGCCTCTAAATCAATGCAAGTCATCATGTAGAATAGGTGCCATAGTTTCACCTAGATCCTAATATTACAGAGTGGTTAAAAAAAACACATTATAGATATTAGAATGTGAGTGTAATCTTGTAGCCTTTCTATATTTTTTCATTCTCAGACAATCCAAGACAATCAATTCCAGGGATGATAGGTAAATCCCATGGCCAACAAGAGACCATTGGGTAGTAGAGAATGGAACGGGATATTGTGCATCTTGTTGAAGACGCCAATTTGGTATTTTGATATAGTATCCACATCCATATGTAAGAGGTTTCAAGTTCTAACTAAAAATACATTGACAAATAAGTTAATGCAGGGAAAAATACCCAATGTATAGGATTCTCATAAGTCACTATGAATGCAGAAATGATTCACATGCAACATATTCATTCTTCACTCTAATCCTTGGCAATTTTCATCATTAATTTTCTAAAAGTAAAAAACCACAGTAAGAAAAAATAAAATGAGTTTCTTGTTTACCATACTGGAAAATAACATATATCAAGCTTACCTCACAAGAAAGGCTATATTTTGAATAGTAAATAGCATGACACGATGCTCTGCCAATACTTTCCTTCATCCTTGACACTGTCTCTAGCATTCCTTCAAAAGTGTCCCTAGAATTGTTGCTTTTGTATCCCCACTAAGTATCCCTCCAAATGATTTTCACTCTGAGCTTATTTTACCTTCTCACTTGATTCCAGATCCATCATATTTGGCAAACCCCACTGCTGCACATTAACCCTGGGACTTCTTGATTCTGTACGGGAAATCAAATCCTTTGTATCCTTAGTTTCCTCACCATCTAAGTGAAGTTGGAGTGGTGAAATGTGATCTGAACTACCCCCTCAGATTGGTGAAGGACAGGAAATACATGGAATAGAATTCTTAGTTTCTTCAATTGAAACAGAATGTGGAAAGGATGCAGAATGTGCTTGTTCTCTCTTAGCTTGCGCAACTTCTATAAGATGCTTCATAGATGTAGATGGGGTAGCGATGTCAGAATCATTTGACATAGTTCTATATTTTACTGCTTTTGCAGCATCATACCTATTACCTGTAACATAATCCAAAATGATAATAAAAACAAAGGAAGGACAATATGAACATTAATAAGTGGGAATCTAAGTATAACAACAAAAGGTAGAAAATTGTAATTTGAAATACAAATGAATTAATATAAGACTTACACTTGTCTAAGATTGTTTGTTTTTTCTAAATGAAACTCTGTAGATAATGACACACCATCCAATTTCATTATTGCAGTACCATTTAGCTTCACCTTAAATTTTGATGAACCTGCCACCTTTTTTTATGAAGGTTCAGTGCCATATTTTATAGGGGAATTTTGCTCATGCTTGCAAACAGAAAACTGCTTAGCTAATTTCCCTTGGTTAAACTTCTTTGAGCCAGACTGTCCATGATCTTTCTTAAGGCCTCTACTATTTTTCTTTGCTAGGGTCTCACAAGATTTCTTCACCCTAATTCCCTTTGTCTTGTATTCATATTGCTCAGCCTCACCCTTTTGTGCAACATAATACTTGATAGGAGGTGTGCTAACTGAATTGGCTTGCTTGAAGCTAAATTTGAATTGTCTTGCTTCTTTGGAGAAGGCATCACTAGTGCAGTCACGCTCTGTAGCTTTTGTTCTTCCATTTTTGGATCAGTGAATGATTCAGTAGACATTTTAGCATGTGCACTCCTCTCATCCTTATCTCCAATCTGCCATTTATCCATATGCTTAGAGGAAATTGAATATTCAAAACATGGATCCATCTCCTTCTCCTCTACCCATTTAGTAGGTTCTGAAGAAAAACTTATAAAGGATTGATATGAATCTGAAGACACCACATATTTCTTACTACCTAATGTTTCTGTTGATTCTTTTTGGATCAATGTGTCTACTTTCACATATTCCTCATTTCCCTTAACTAACTTCTTGTCATTTTCAAAGCATTTAGTATAAGATTTTTCATCTGCAGAAATCTTCTATGCATCATCCTGTCCAGTCACACCAGTTGCCACTGCCTCCACTAAAGCAGTTGTAGCCTATGCAACACATGCAGACATAGCTTCCTAATCCTGGTGACATTGTTTAGAGGGAGGCAAGGCACCTTCATCACTCAGTAGGCTACTTCTCAAACAATATTAATCATCCTTTGGTGGAAAACACATAGGCCTTTCCATAAATATTGAATACATTTTCCCATGTGGCAAATCACCTTCAGTTTCAAGAATGTTAGAACTCAAGATATTTTTAGTTCTCAAATGGAATTCATTTAACACAAAAGCATTATCCTATGCCATATTTTCTCCATTATTTTCATTGGCACTTGCTATGCGTCCTTTATTCGAGCCTTCTATAATTTTCTTGGTTTCATCTTTAGCATCAATTCTTGCCCTTTTTTCTGAATGCAAATGTTCATCAAATTTAATTTTATGTTTCCTTGTCTTGATCTGTGTCCTTTTCTTTTGATGATTTACTCCAAATAATACTTCAAGAACATTTTCTTCTTCCGTGCAAATATTTGTCTTTATTTCATTATCTGATCTCTTTGGTAGAGTTGATAACCCTAAATTATATTTCTTCAAGAGATTTCTTTTCTTCTTCGGAATGGAATTATGATGCAAAGAAGTGTTTGGAACTACCCTAACTTCATTGTATTTAGTCACAAATGTAGAAAGCACATGATCTTTGACATTAGGAACATAATTTTCATGAATATTTTTAAAATCTTTTTCACCCTTCAATTTTTTTTATAGTTTGAAACCTGAATGCTCTCTTCAGTGTTTCCATATTTAAAAGATTCAAAATTTCCGACAATATTATTTGTCACTATTTTTCTACGATCTAGGAACTCACTTTCAGGCACTAATCGATAACCTCTAATTTCTTTTTCTGTGCTTTGCCTTTTCTGACCAAACTACTTTTCACTCATGGTCTACTCAGAAATAATGCCCGTGTCTTGTGATTGTATCCTAATTTCTTCAAGATAAGAAGAAAAATTCAAAATATTGTCTCCATCATTACGAATATTGCTTTCAATCTCTCATGACCTTTTAAAATCTCTCTTTGTTTCCTTCAACTCTGGCTCAGTTATTAAAGATACTGCGCTAGAAACATCAGACCTCAAATGGTTCTCCGAATGGATTGTAGGCACTGCACCAGCAACATCAGACCTCAAATGGTCCTCAAAATGTCTTGTAGGATTCTTTATCTTTAGTATGGACCTCATATTATCGGATTTAGATGTTGATAATGAACTGTTCTTTTTAAGCACAACCTGAATTGAATTAAGAATCTTCATGTCTTTCTTATCAGACGATATCATGGATGTAGAAGGATTTTTCTTATTCTCACCTACCCCATGTGTCTTTTTCCAGTTTTCCTTCATATGTACTTCCCTCTTAATATCATGTTTCTTGGAAAAAGTATCATAATTCATTTGACTAGATGTATCTTTTTTCATTTTCAACATTTCCTCTGACTCATCAGTTGCTTCTTGGATTTTATCATTTTTTGTAAACTGTACTTTCTTTGCATAATCATTTAATATTTCATCGATACACGATCAGAGACAGGAGTGTCCACTTCTGGATACATATGAGTCTTGGATCAACATCTATTTCCTGGAGATCACACAAATAGTCAATTCCAGCAGATTCGACAACAAAAGCATAAATGTGGTAGTTGCAGAAGGAACAAATGAGATTGTGTGGCTTAGGAAGATACTTGAATATTTGTAGGAGATGAAAGAAAATTCCACACCCTTATTGATCGAAAACACTTCTACAATCAAGTTGGCCAAGAACGCCAAATTCCATGATCGAACCAAGCACATCAACGCAAAGTACCATTTGATTCAACATCATGTGGAGGCCAAGATAGTTCATTTACGACATAGTTCCACAAATGAGCAAATTGTCGACATCTTCACCAAAGCACTTGGACAAGAAAAGTTTGAAAGATTCAGAACCATGTTCAAACTCACAAAGGCCCCTTCGGATTAAGAGGGGAAATGTTGTAAACCTAATCCTCATGATTATGGTTCCAAGTATTATGTAAATAATGTAAATAAATAATCAATACAAATAGTCACGTAGGAAGGTGAAAAGGCTAGTTGCAAGATGAATCTCAATCACCACATAAAATGTATAAAGGAATGCGTTTGCAAAGGTAAAGTGAATTCATGAGTTATTCATTTGACAACATTTCGAATAACCTTGTTCTATAATAGTGAACTATATAATCGTTACTTATTGTTAAAAGTTAAGAAATAAATTCCAAGTTAGTAAAATTATTTAAAAAGGAAAATTATGGAAGGGTGTTTTTCTGCATGATCATATAGAAACAATAAAAAGACTATCTTTCCACCTTAAAATTATGATCTGAGTTGTAGATAAAGAAATTATTTTTTGTTTATTTGATTTAGAAAATATTTTGGCACTATGATTACAATTAAATTATAGAAAATACCATATAAAATAGGGTATCCCTCATCAATATCTTATATTTTTATTAGGTTTTACAATCAAATATAGTAATCCTATGGTTAATTAACATTAATTGTAATATTGATATTAAATAATTATGGTTGGGTCTCTTATATTTTTTTTACATTTATATCAATAAATCGAATAAATTTGTAAAAAAAGAAATGCAATAGGGTTTACATGATTGGAGCCAAGTTTTCTAACCATTTTCAAAAAATTCATACTTGACATCAATATCATAAAACCAAGATTGTATGATTGTTATTAAATTAAAAATTAATAAAAAAATATTAATGAAAATATTTTATGGTTTTGAAAATAAATGTAAAACCATGAGAAAAAAATCCATTTTCATTGTAAAAAAATTATATATTGCTCCTTATAACATTATTTTGATTTAAGTCAATGTATAAAGCTATGAGTAGACACTTAGAATATAAACGTCTAAAGCTATGAGTAAATATTTAAAATATAAACATAAAATTGTTGGAGGTTTGAGTATGGATAAGTTCAGTATTAGTAGTACCCACCATAAATTTGAAATATATAAAGATAGTATAACATCAATAATATTAAATTAAATATATCTTACAAATTTTAAAGTTAAAAAATAGAATTATAATGAACTCAAAATATAGAATTATAATGAACTCATTAATAAGAAAGTAAAATAAATAAATTGTCAAAATCAAGAGAAAATTGTCAAAATCAAGAGCAACTTCATACTAAAATCAGTAAATTTGGAATAAATTCTTGAAGATAACTAGGTAAGATCCTTCCAACTTGAAAATTGTATTACTAAGTATGTAAATTGATATAATTTTTTTAATGTATATGTGATGTCAAAAGTCAAAGGAAGCGGGAATTATGATGCAAATAGAGAAGAAAAATCACAAGATTAGTGAATATATCTTCATGCATTTGGCATTTATAGACACTAGTCCATATTTTATTTATACAAGTTTCTGAAAATAGCTAATAACAATTACAATATAGAATTTCAAAAAATGTGTGCTAAATGTTTATGCTATGTCAAAGTTTTGATTCCTTTTAACATAAAATTGAGCCATGGATATTTGACATCTTAATATTTTATTTTCTCAATATTGAATATTGGATTTAATTTTATGGAAACATATCCACTACACTTTAGTTTAAAAACAAATCTTAAATTGTTATCATTAAAGCAAAACACTTAACACTAGCTAGAACCCATAAATTTCGTGCAACTTATAGGAAAATGAATTCTACATATTATTAATTTGGCTTGTTATAATGAGTGGATAAAGAGTATGAATATAGAGGTTAGTTCTCTAATTATTTAATAAAAACAACTCAAATAATAAGTAGCAATAGGTAAAAGCTCCAAACACAAGGTTATTGTCTGATAATGATTAGGCTTCGAAAAATTATTTCTTATAATTATTAATATTAATAGTATTCTATAATTGGTTGGAATGGAGATTTGTATACATAATATTAATTATATATATTAAAAAGTTTTTAAGTGGTAACTCATTTTCTTTAAATTATATTTGGTAGATACATGTAATTGTGTATTAATCATAAAAGTCAAAAAAGAGACATAAGAATAGTCCCTGATAATTCAATGTAGTTCAACACACACTGTAATTTTAACAATAGATTCTTCCCAAAAAACATTCACTAGTCAAGTGCCTTTAATGTTCATCTCAATATAGAGCCATTACCATAGAGCATACTATAATATGATACCATCAATCCCAAAAAGAAACTGAAACTATCCATTGACAGTCCCAAAAAAGAAAGACAAAAAATGCATCCCAACGAGTTCAGTAGAAACCAGATAAAAACGGAGTCTAGAAACATGTTACTGCTGAGTAACCCCTTCTATAAAGGGCCTATGATAATACTCATGAACAGAACCATCTAACAGTTCTCGAATCTTCCATTGGCCCAAGGCCAATCGTAGTCCCTCCTTCAAGGCCTTGTCCGCCTCCCTGTTATTTTCCCTATAGACATGTCTGCATGAAAGGAATCATAAGAGTCTAAAACTGCTTCAATGGAAGTCAAAATGTTGGCAAGTCTAGATTTTTGCATATTTGGATCCCCTTGATCCAAGTAATCACATTCATTGAGTCACCACATACATTAATATTTCTACACCCTTTCTCTGCTGCAAAAATGAGAAGTAGTTTCAAGTTGAGTAGCTCAGCATAATTGTTACTACCTTCCCCTGACCCCACCATTAATTCAAAAGAATGAGAATCCGAAAGAAATAGAATAGCTCCACCCCCATAGAGATTCTCTTGTGCCGCCCCATCGAAATAACTCTACAGTACCGTTCTGTCAATATCAAGTTCCAAAACATGCCTCTGTTTATTGACTCTGATGTGTGGTGGAAATGCAGATAATATTCCACAAGCAAGGCTGGTTGTGATTACAGGAGTGCAACGTTTATCAACAAAAGTTAAGTTATTTCAAGCTATCCAAACGCCCCAAATAACCAATAAGGGAAGAGCTTTCATCGACTCTTGAAATTATGTCCTCCAATTTTCCCAAGCTTGTAGAATGGATAGCCCATCCCATATGAAAGAGGTACCAAGAGTCTTAGAGAATTCCTTCCACACCTCTTTAATGAACAAACATTGCAGAAAGAGATGCATCAAAGAATCACCTGCAGCGTTGCAAAGAGTACACCAACCAGTCCCCTGGAAACACCTTTTCAACAGATTGTCCCAGGTAGGTGCCTTATTTTCCTGGACACACCACATAAAAATCCTGGTTTTAGGTGGGCTTTTGATTTTGCATAGTGTCTTCCACCAACAAACCTCATCCCTATTAAAACCAGTAGCACTGAGTTTTACATACCTCGCCTTTGTAGTATATCTCCCACCCAGATCCACGTCCCAAATGAGAATATCATCCCTGTCTCGGAGCTTAATCTGAGCCTAGTTCAAAGCCCCAATATAAAGCTCCAAATCCCTTTTCGATGGCTAAGGGAGCTCTAGTTCCCTTGTTGATTTATGGTTTTGATCCCACCGATTCTCCTGTAGAGGTGCCGCTCAATGGGAGAGATATATAATAACTCTTTATCTCAGCACATCCATTGTAAGCATAGGCAGTCAATGTTGCTGATCGGATCTGACCCACGGGTCCTCACTAACTCTTAGTTTCCTCCCATTTCCCACATACCATGCAAGGCTAGATTCAATTACATCAATCGACTTGACCATAGCCTTCCAAACAACCGATCCACCAGCATGCGACTTCATAGGGCTCTGAATCTAGTCTTCCACAAAACCATGGAAAATGTACTTCTAAAGCATTACCTGTGTCCATAAGATTTCAGTATTTAGAAGTCTCCACCCCCCCTTAGCCGCCAGAGACTTGGAAAATAAAAATATAATTTTGAGGCCCCAACCTCCCAAACCTTTCAGGACAACAATCCTCTCCCATCGGACCCATGGAGTCACGTGCAACTCATGTTTACCACTCCACAAAAAACAAAAATAGGTTCTGCATGCCGCTTCCAAAATTCCTTTTGGAATCCTTTCCAATGACATCTAGTAGAATGGAATAGCTTCAAGGACTGCTTTAACCAACACCATTCTACCAGCCCTAGACAACCATTTATGACTCCATAGTTTTAACCATTTTTCCATCTTGTCCAACAACCAATACCAGTCCTGTTTCCGATAATCATTAGGTTTTAGATAAAACCCAAGGTATTTCAACCCTCCATCCAAACCTCCCATCCTGTAAAGAAAAATTCTTGAGTATACCTGCATCTCCTCATCGCTTAACAAGTGGGTGGACAAAGTAGATTTTCCAATGTTTATTTCCATCCCTGTGGCTTTTGAAAACAACTTCAAAATATCAGAAAGAGTATTCATGTCTCTGGCTAATCCCGAACAAAATATAAGAACGTCATCCACAAATAGAAGATGAGTCAATTGCAAATGCTGAGAAATCTGAATACCTTTGAAAGTTCCCAATCTTTTAGCCTCCCTAATAGTCCTACTCAAACCCTCAACCACTAACAAAAAGATAAGTGGAGATAGAGGGCATCCCTGTCTCAGCCCTCTCTCCGCATGAAAAAAGGGGGAGGCAGCACCATTGATTAGGACCGACAAGGACACAGTTGTGATGCAGCTCATAATCCACCTAATAAATGCAATACCAAACCTAAGATGTGTTAGCAACATATGTAAGTACAACCAACTTACCTTGTCATAGGATTTGGAGAGGTCGATTTTCAGTATAGCCCCTTTGATATTTTTTGTTTTCATACTGTGGAGAGCTCCCTAGGATACCTCGATGGATTCTTGAATATGTCTCCCCTCTAAGAATCCATTTTTTTCTTCAATGATATGTTCAGACAAAATCCCCTTCAAACTTTTCGCAATCACCTTGGTTACCACTTTGTGTATGCAATTACAAAGAGATATGGGTTTAAAAGTCATTCAGCATGACAATATTATCAACTTTTGGAATCAGAGCAATAAAATTTGAATTGAAACTACCCAGAATCCTTCCATTGATTCTAGTGTCCTCCACCACCTTCAGTAAATTTCCTCCCAAGATTTCAAAGATTACCACGAAGAATTCAATCGACCATCCATCATGCCCAGAGCTCTTGTCCTTATGAAAAATTTATAGTACATCCTTTAGTTCACCTTCAGTGACTTCCTCCATTAGGGGTAAATTATCCTCCTCCTCCACAAACCGAGGGAAAACCTGAGCAATATGAATGAATTTGGATATTGATTCATGGGAAGGTGCTTTGAATAGTTGCTTGAAATGTTCCACCCTAGTACTGTCCATTCCATCAAAAGTGTCATGTTTTGTTCCATGATCATCCAATAAGCTCCAAATAGTATTTGATGCCTTTCTCCTTCTAGCATAAGCATGAAAAAAAATTGTGTTGTCATCCCCACGTTCCAACCAAATCGCCTTTCTCTTCAATCTCCACGTCTCTTCCCTTTCCAACAATAGAGTATTCCTTCTCCCTTCCAATCTGATCAACATGTCTTTTTCCATTTGATTCATCAATCCCCCCCTACCTTGTCAGAGATCCTAGAGAATTCCTTTTCAATAAGCTTCAGTTCGATGTCCTCCCTTTTTCTCTTGGCTACCGACCAGTCTTTAATAACATCCTTCAAATTCCGAAAATTCAATGCAAACTAGAATGCTATAGTACTCCTGTTCTCAGCATCAAAAGAGATCCACTTGATGGATATTAAGGACAGGAATGTCTCATCTTTCAACCAAGTCTTGTTGAATTTTAGTGGACTTGGTGGTTTAGCAAGACCATTTTTAAACTCCAAAAAAATTGGAGAGTGATCAGAATGACCTCTACTCCCCACCCATTGTCTAAGAAAGTGGTGTCTGTCCACTACCTTTTTTGTCATCAGAAAACGATCCAATCTCTTGGCCACTCTCCCTTCCCCACATCTGTTGTTTTTCCAGGTAGGCTTGAGTTTGATGGGATCAATATCCAACTGGTTCCTTTCAAACAGCTTCTGAGTGAAGTAGTCCTTCAACATTTCAGCACGAGCATGAGGCCCTCAAAGCTCAACCTTCCCCAGAGAAAATTTTAAGTCTCGACCAATAATCACCAGATCGCCCCTAAAAAATGAGTTGTTAAATAGATTATCCCAAAAGGGGATCCTATTTAGATACGAGCCATAGATATTAAAAATAGTAAAAATATCCACATGTTCCAGGGCTTTAAAAGTCATTCCCAGAACCAATTCCATTCCCCAAATATTCAGAACCTTAATATTTCTGACATTCCAACCTATAGCCAGTCCTCCCGAATGACCTCTAATATCCAGGGTCTCAAAATGCCAGCCATTAAACCAACTTTCCAACCTACATTTAATCACATCTCCTGCCCCCAAAGTTTTTTGAAGCAAAAGAACATCAAGGTGTTCTAAATCAACAACCCTCCTAAGCACTGATCTTTTCTGGGGACTAGCAAGACCTCGACAATTTAGAGACATAATCTTCATCTTCATCCCTTTTTCTGGGCGTGCGCCGCTCTAAGTGCCCTTTCGATATATTGATGTTTTCCGTCCAACAAATCCTTTGTTTCTTTAGTCTGCGCTTTAGCAATGAAAGATTTCCTACCCCTCCCCCTGGGGGGCACTAAAGTAGCTTTCCCCAAACCTCCCGAAGCCATCTTGGTGCAAGAACAAAGAAAATACCCCAAATCAGATGATTCAGGTGGATAACAAGGGGGGAGAACCTCGGCTTCAATTAGTTCCATGACCGAAACCTGAGAGGGATCTCGATGAATTGCAACAGATTTGGTTGAAGAAAACTCTAATGGTAGAGAAGTCAGTGTCAAATTCTTTATCCCTTCCACCCAGTCAATCCCAGACACATTCAAATGATTTGTAAACAAATTTATGGACATGAAAAGGGTAAAAGAAGAGATACCCAGAAGAGGAGCCCCAAAAAGGAAGGGATCACCCACATTTCTTACCACCTTGACCACGGGTAGCACCTTCGGATGTTCCTCCTCAGGGCCGCTACCATCCACCTCCTCGCTTGCTGGTTCCTTAAGTGTTGACGGTGGTGATGACAAATCAGTGCATCCCCCATCCTCCTCAGTCCTTGTACTCCCGCGATGCTTTCTATGACCATTCAGAGTGCAAACCGATAAGGAACAATCATCCACAGGATGCTTGTAAGCATGGCACCTCCTACAATGAAAAGGAACATCTCATAGTCTAGGACCTGTTTATAGTGATACGAGCCCCAATTCAGCAACAAATCACCAGCTAAACCTTCCCTGATGTTAATATTAACCAGAATTTTAGAAACCCTTTTCAATTTCATTTCCTTGAAAGATAAATTAGCTTCCAGAAAGGTCCCCAACAGGTTCCCAATGTTAATGAAGTGTTCCTCGGTCCAATATTGAAGCGGCGACCCCAGAAGTCTGACCGAGATAGGCACAAAGTCCATCCTCTCCCTACTAGCATCAAAAAGAGGATGCCATCATTTTAGCAGCACTGAAGTATGTTCCAACGACCAATTTTGGTTTAGCACCCATAGCAAATGTTTTCGGCTCTAGAAATTAAAGGCAAACCATCTGCGGGCTAATCCTTCCACTTCTAGAGCCGCCCCTAATGCCTCCTTCCAACAGTCCTCGGCCCAGTTAACCACAGTCTTAACCACAGTCTACACCGAGACAGTTCTGCCCATAAACCGTCCTACAAGTGTAAAATTGGCCATCTGTTCAATCTGGTCCTAGCCTATATCCTCACCAAGAGTGTAATTGATATCGGGATTCATCTTGACCTAGTTCTTGCACCGTTTGCGAGCCCCCTGCTACCGATTCTTCCATCCTCCTCACAACTAGATCCCAATGCAAAAATCCCCTTCACCAGCGGACTAGGGCATCCCCTTTGTTCCTTCGCACCAATAGAGCGAGCCACAAACCCTAAATTCTCCACCCTCTTCAGAACACTCATGAATCGCCCAGGAGCTTCGAGCGCCCCTCCTTGCTCCATCTGCGTTCAGCCCCGAGAAGCCCCTGTTACCTTCCCGCTCAAATACCAACCGCCCCACGGCCGTGGCAGATGACACCACCGGGATTTGACCCCTTAGACCAAAGCCCCCAAGACCAACCGGAAAGACCTCCGGCAGGTGAAACAGCGAAGACGATGATAGTAGTAGATATGACGGAGAAAAACCCTCTCCATCATTGTGCCATATATATAAATATATAAATATATTTATAACTTTGCAACAAATATATAAATAACTTCGCAACGAAACAGTTGTGCCATATACACATTATATATTTATCTTACGGAATCAAGAAAAGTATGCATGGGGATTTCATCGTCTCCAATATTTGGGCGGGAAGCTTTCAGTCACGCATTTCATATTGCGTTCTATCAACTCCCGTCTCACAAATGCTCAATTTCCCACTATTACCAGACTGAATTTCTCGACTCTTTTCCAGTAAATTATTCACTTTATGTGCGGTTTCCAGTGTCAGAACTGGCGGCGCTGTCCAGAGCCGAGCGGAGTGAGAATTTCTTGATCACTTTTGGTGGCGGGAAAACAACTCTTTAAACATTGAAGGTTTAAAATTACTTCGGCCGTTTGTATTTCAGCAACCCATGTGCATGGACTCACTGGTCCTGAAATTCAGATTTTCACGGTCATATTCTCGACGTAGTTGAGGCGATTGCGGAGATTTTAGAGGTAAATTTCTGTTTCTTTAATTTATTAGGTTTTGGATTTATTGTTTAGTGTTTTCTGTGAGGATTTGAAAAAACATAAGCGCGGGGAATGAGATTTGAAAAGACGATACAGGAAATCTTATGGATTGGTTTTAGCTGCAATTTTAGAAGGGTATTTGATATGTTCAACGATTAAGAAAATAGGGTTTAAAAAACCGTCTAAAGCTTCGTGGTGGTTTGATATTTGCTGTTAATTTTTTTGCAAAATAACTTTGGGTTTAAGGAGATCAAGTGCACATGTTGTGTTTTAAAGGAAAATTTAGGTCAAAATTAGAGAACCAAATTGTTCTTTAAACGTCACTGCAGTGTAACGTTTTCTGTAATGAGTTCGAGTAGCCTATCTTAGCTAACCTTGTAAACATGACAGCGGTCAAAGCTGAATGTAAACATAAGGCTCCGATGAATAATATTTTTTTTTAGTTAGTGTATTTTAATGTATACGATTTAGTTAGAAAATGGTATCGGGAACTTGTCATGCATTGGCATTTAATCGATAGTTAAGACTCTTTATTGTGTTTTGATTGTGTTCTGAGAAAACTGGTGTTATCAGATGTTGGAATAGGTGGTTTTGCTTTTATTTACAAGATATTTCCTTGTGTGTGCAGATTGTATTGTTTCCCAGCAATTAATTGGAGTAAGTCAGATCTCCTCTTTGACATAGACATTCTTTGCTTCTGGTCTGCTGGAGCAGCCCTCGATCTTTTGGTGAGACCTTTTTTTGCATAGTCCATAGTTCATATGGATTCATCAAGAAGGAAACGAAAAGGAGTAGCAGCAGCAGATCGTGCCGATCTAGAACACACAACTCGTCTATGCAATTACGGTGCCTCAACGACGTCATTGACCTCGCACCTTTCTTGCCAACAAGAGAGGAAACGGATGAAGGGAAAAATGAAAGATGAAGAATTGGGTTCGTCTACAGTAGCCTCCATTGCTCCTCCTCCTAGAAGAGGTTGTTTACCTTTCTCACCTTTAAGAGGATTAAAGAGAAGGGTTGGCTGTATTAATGCTTCCGCCCTTACTGGCAGGAAGCTAAAGCTGGAAAAAGATTATGATCTGGGCCCCGAATTGGGACGAGGCAGAATTGGTCTGGTTAGAATATGCAAGAGCAAAGCTACTGGGGAGATGCTAGCCTACAAGACTCTCCCCAAAAAGACTGAAGAAAATGTGCATAACGAAATTGAAATTATGCAGCATCTCTCAGGCCATCCTAGTGTGGTCACACTCCAAGCCGTGTATGAAGATGCAGAATCTTTGCATCTTGTCATGGAGTTATGCTCTGGTGGATGCCTGGTCTAGGAATGGATGCTACTCAGAGCATCAGGCTGCAAACTTGATCAAGGAATTAATGGTGGCCATTAATTACTGCCATGAGTTGGGCATTATCCATCGTGATATAAACCTGAAAATATTCTCCCAACCAGTTCTGGACAGCTGAAGTTGGCTGATTTTGGCTCGTCCATGCGGGTGGCAAAAGGTATTTTTATTTATAACTGCATCGTTATCAACTTTGATTCTTATCACCAAAGATCTCGACAACTACATATGATCATTAATGAATAATCAGGAGTTTTTCTTTCTGTATTTGAGTAACAGTACTTGTTTGCACGTCAAACTTTATCCGGTGTGGTAGGAAGCCCTTCATATATTGCCCCGGAGGTTTTGTCAGCAACTTATTCAGAAAAAGTTGATGTTTGGGGTGCTGGTGACCTCCTACATGCTCTCCTGATAGGCATGTTACCGTTTCGTGGGGAATCTGTTAAAGAAATACTTGAGGAGGTAATACTAGTAAAAATGGATTTTTATTCTGAAAAGTGGCAGTAGATTTGTTATCAAGGATGCTTTCAAGGGATGTGGAAAAGAGGCTTTCTGTGCACGAAGTATTGAGTGAGTAAAACTGTTGGGGTGCTGGGAATTAGATAATTTGTATATGTGCTATATTGATTTTCTCTTTAGATGCAATTATNAAAAAAGAAAGAGGCAATCCTGGCTATGAAGGGTGAATGGTCAACTGAATCCCTGCTTCCATTATATGCATGTGCAAGACAGAGAAGAGCACAGGTTAAAATTTCAATTCCAGATGAAGAAGATAAATCTTTCTCTGTGCATTTGCAAAGTCTCACAGATCCAAATAAACTAGAGCTTGATATCCATGAAGCAGGGAAGGTCACCTTGTAGATGCTCTTGCAGCTGCTATTTCTCGGATAAGAATATCTGAGCCCAAAAGGAGGAGACCGTCTGTGCCTGTATTCCCTGTTCCACTTCAGTCTTCATCTAGCTTTAAAAGCAAGTTGTGTACAGCATTTTGAAAGCATGCCATTGCTAACTGTTACTGATTAGCACTGATCATTAATTATTGATCTTGTGGCTCAAAAGATGTGAACTCTGGAAGAGTGACTAATAGCATGAGTCGATTTATCCGGTCACCGACTAATGGAAAATATATGAACATGAAATGACTCCATTGCTTTTGCCAGCTGAAGCTTACCTAATAATATTTTCACTCTGTAAAGCATTCAAATATTTATTGGCTACCTTACATGTTTTTTTTCCAAAAAAAAATTCATAATTTTATATACTAAATACAAATTATATTTAGCAGACGGTCCACTATCAAAAATAGATAAGTGTCATATGTTCAACTCATATTGCTCATACCACCTTATGCAAATTCAAAATATAAGTCATGATTACAAAAAAACAATATTACATATATACAATATATACTCATGTTTCACCCAAATACTTCAAATTCTGCTCCATAATATAATGCTTCTCAGCATTAATCATCAATCTGTCATCAAAACTGTCCAAGTCCATAGCCATCACACTGTCCAATTTAATTATCCATAACTATTCAAAAAAACAGTACCCATCAATAGTATCTTCAAGCAGTTAAATAAAACTGTCTAAAAAAAACTCTTATACACTAAAAGCTGTCCAACTGAAGTTTGCCCAAAAATATTACCAACATAGTCATCAGAAATCAACCTTGTATGCCTTGATATTATAAAGATATATATATATAAGTCTATGCAGGAATCAGCACTATTCATAGCCCAAAGTAACAAAGTCCGGATTAAAAAACCTGATATCTATCATGTCTATCAGATCCCTTAAACTCAGAGATAAACCAATAGCCATTCTGAACTTTCCCACCATCATTTGCCAACTTATCAGCAAAAGTATTTCTTTCTCTTTATATATGTTTAAAATCTACCTGCTCAAAGAAATCAGATAGTCTAGTGACTTCTTGTAATATCTGTGCAAGTTGCAAATTATGTATTCTGAATTTACCAGTAATCCAATTAATGACAAGCACAGAATCACCAAAAACCTGGATTTCAGTAATCTGCTTATCCAAAGACAGAATTAGAAGTAATTTCATAGTATATAACTCAGCAAGATTGTTAGTCCCTACCCTCAACCCTGCTTTAAAAGTGAAATAATGATCTTCCTTGAAGTAAAGTATACCCCCAGCACCACACAAATGTGGGTTACCAGAAACAGATCCATCAAAAAAACCCCAAGGTTTAGTTTTATCAATTATTTCCTCGGTAATGATTCTAATATTCACAGCCATGAGGATAAGATGAAAGCATACCCAAACACAATGTTGTAACCTGCACAGGAGATGGAGTAAAATTATCAAAACAACAATGATTTCTAGCCTTCCATATAAACCAGGCTACAATAACAGGTAGAGATCTAATTGATTTTACCTTGTTGAAAACCCAATTCTTCAAACAAGATAGAGTCGAGTCCCCAACTCATAGATTCTGTATTTTTATCTTGATTTCAATCTCCTTCCAAACAGATTTAGTATTGGAGCAATCAGCCCCTAAATGAAAATTTGTTTGAGCTTCACCATTCATAGATAGCATCGACCAGGTCCTTCCTAACCGCTACTATTTAGTAAAACCTAAATAAGAGCTTTCCATGAGAAAATATATATATATATTTTTGTGTGTTCAAGGCTTTATCTAAAGCACATGCATGATCTTAATATTTTATCTGACTTAAACGCACATGCATGATCTTAATATTTTTCCATGTTGGAGCTCGAGCTCAACTCTAGTAAAATTTTGGAAGAAAGTGAATTGGTTTTGATGAATGAATAAAATCCAAATCTCCAAGAGTTATGTTTAGTATTTACTTAATGCATTTATAAAATGAAGCTAATGTTTAGTATTAATTTAATGAATTTATAAAATGTGTTAGTTTTTTAGGGTTAGTTTTCAATGGTTATTGTATCCAAGTTTTAAGGACGTTGTTGCGGGGTGGGATTCATCCTTGATTTTAGGATAGGATATATTAAGTATGTTGAAAAGGAAAAAGATGTGTATCAAACATCTCTCATAAATTTTCTATTAAATTTGGTAATTGCTTAACATTGGGATGTAAAAAAAATGGAATGTAATAATTCATGTAGCACATTTGAATATAATCATTATTAAATTGAGAACATATATATATTGCTTACAATTCAAGATTTACATTTATAAGACTACAATTTAACCTTCATATTTTTAACTAGCACACTGCATAACTAGCGGCAAGTGAACGCATGGAGTTTTAAAGGAAAATAAGTCACCCAATTTTTAACCATTGTTTCTACCTACTCGGTTACAATAGAATTGATAAATTTTTAGTCATTTCTATTCTTGTGTGGCCTGTTGTGACAAATATATAGCTGAGGTTTCCATATCGTGTCTCAATTGGGTCAAATTTTCCAATATAATGGTTGATGTGAATGCATTTACATAAGTATGAATGCAAATGTTTGAAAAGTGTAGGATTGATGATGATGAATCTTTATAAATCTAGGATTGATGATGATGAAGAATCTTTATAAATCTAGGATTTCTGAGATAACCTTCATTTTAGAAATTTGGAGAGAATAACATTTATTATAAGATATATTGAAAGTAAAAATGGATATGGAGATAGGTTCAAAAGAGTTGTAATGAGTTCCTCCAAATTTTTATCATAATGCTTTGCAAAACAAAATGAGAATGTGTAAGCTTTCTTATAAATGCTTACAATTATGAATGAGTCAATCCACATTGTGAATGTAGATCTATAGACGAAGAATCAAAATAAAATAAAATAAAGAACAAAATAATATAAAGTTAAAGTGACTTCATTAATGCCAAAGTATAACATCTAATTCATTAAAACCTAAGTTTTATTTTAACACCCTCCTTTAATAGTCAATCCACTAGCTACATTAAGTTTATCCCAAAATTTTAAATCTTTTTAGGACCCAAATCCTTGGTGGAAATTTCTACACTATGGTACTCTATGGGATAACACTACATCTCAACAATTCCATCTTCTACAATATGTCTAATGAAATGGATGTGTATTTCAACATGTTTCATATGCCCATGGAACACTGTATTCTTAGCTAGTTTGACCACCTCCTTATTGTCATAGAGTATGAGTGTCAGTCTTGTCTATTGCATTTTCATATTTGAAAGCATATTCCTAATCCAAAATACCTCACATGCTCCTTTCATTGCTCCTCGATGTTATTCTTATCTCAATGAAAGGAATACTGCATACTACTTCTCATTGGTCCATGTGACTACACTTCTGCGAAGGATGAATACATATATAGAGGTATATATTTTTCCATCCATGCAACATGTCCAAATTGAATCTAAATATCCAAAAATTGTGGATATTTGGCTCTATTGTACAAAATACCAAAGTTAAGTGTCCCTTTCACATATCATAACACCCTCTTCACTACAGTCCAATGCTCTGCTTTTGGTGTTGTCATGAATATGCAAATAAAGCTCATAGCATAACTCAAATCAGGCTTCATGGTTGTAAGATATATCAAGCTACCAATTAGTAACCTATAGACTAACTCATTAACTGCATTTAAGTCAATCCTAACTGAAAGTTTCAATATTCCTTTCTCCATAGTTGTAGATGAGATCTTGCAATATGTCATTCCAAACTTGTCATGCAAACTCGTAGCATATTTTTTTGTGAGAAAAAAATGTTGCTACTTGTTTGTTGAAGTTATACACCTAGAAAACAATGAAGGAGGCCTAAATTATTCATTCCAAATGGTTTACTCATGTTTGATTTTATCTATTAAATCATGTTTTCCTCACTACCTATAATAATGGTGTCATATACATAAATGACTTGTAATATGATATCATTACCACTTTTTTCAACATATAAGATGGAATTTGAAGGACTCCATTGGAACCTCTACTCAACTAAGTACATGTCAATCTTAATTTACCATGACCTAGGTTCCTACTTTAGGCCATAGATATTTCTTTAATCTGCAACCAAAATGATCCTTCCTTGAAACCTAAAATCCATATGGCTAATACATATATACCTCTTCCTCAAAATCTTTGTTGAGGAAGGTGCTATTCATTTCCATATGATGGACCTTACATTCACACTGTGTTTCCATGAACCAGTCAAATGATGGTCATATTTTTTGTGCGAGAACATGTCCCATCATAATAAATCATCTCTTGCTGAGAGAACCCTTTAGCTATAAATCATGCCTTGTACTTGACCTTGTACACTTAATTGTATCCAATGGGTTTCTTTCCTGGTGGAAGTGCTATGAGATCCCATATGTAATTTTTCATCATACTTGCATGTTTAGTAGTTATGCCATTCTCCCATTCATCTCTCCCTTTATCTTGAATGAACATCTATGGCTCAAATACTTCCTAAACATTAGCCATAAGAGAAAAGTTTATCTTGTTGGGTTCTTTTGTTCTCTTTCCTCTTGATTATCATCCCTTACTATTTATGTTGCTCAATGATCTATAATGGTATTGTGCCACCACTTAGGTCTCTTCTTGAGAACCTCCTCATCCAAGTGAGTTTTATCACTATAATTTGGGGTTTCTCGTGCCCATGTCACCTGAATGCTAGTTTAGGAAAGGTGGGTCTAAAATTACCATACTATGTTTATGAGACTCCTTAGGACATTCAGTTTATTCCCCCCTTTCAGGTGGATCTATATGAATTTGAACACTTGAATCTTGAGCCATCATGGGTGGATCCATGATAATTTTGAAACTAAAAAAAATAAGAATGGAATGGACTAATTTCCTCATCAACTACAACATCTCTACTAAAAATATCCTAATTGATTTCCAAATCAATCAACATATAAGCATTATGAATTTTATTGTACCCTATAAACATTATATCTTTCTATTAGGTTCTAGATTGGTTACCTTCTTAACTGGAATCCAAGCATATACACTATTGTGAACATTACCTCATCTCAAAAATTATTTGGAACCGACGTGTTCCACATCATACATCTGGCCATCTCTTTCACCGTGTGTGCTCATCTCTCAACCACTACATTATGTTGTGGAGTGTAAGGTCTAGTGTATTGTCTTTAAACCCATGTTTAGTGTTGTAACTTTAAGGTATCCTGGGTGGTTATCAGTATAACACCAAATACACCATGAACTTACTTTAGGCCTCAAGGGGATCATGGACCATAGGGGGGTCCCTCACTTTATTTTCAAGAGACTAGATGCTCTGAGTGTCTCAGAACAACTTTAACAATTAAAACTTTATAGCATATTTTCAAAGGAGAATGTAAGTGAGAGAAGGTTGGAATTTGAAGACAAGGAGCTAGATATAAGAATGAACTGGCTTAGAAGATGATAGGATTGTTCTATTCGGCTTGGAGTTAGGTGAAAAATCTATGAATTAATACCAAGGTTGGGCATTCTACATTGTAATATCCCGATTTTGACCTCAAATTGCATTAAAATTGTATATGATGTAAATATCGCTATTAAATCATGGCAAGGAGCTCAAGGCCAAGGCCCCACCATGGATTTAGTGTTTTATGTATCGAAAAGTAAAATCAATGCATATGGTTTTAGTGCTAGCTAAGCACAATATAAAATGAGACATCATGTAAATATGTAATTTAATAAAATACCCACAACTAGATATGCAATGCAACAAAGAGATGAGGGCATGATTTCACAATGAATAGAGAGGGAAATAATTCAAACCATTGAGCCAATAGTGTTGAGCCAAATGTCAATGAGAGAACCCATCAAACTCTCAACCACCCATTTTGTCTTTTGTGCCCAATCATTTATTTCTTCCAGAAATTGGTTGAAGTAATTAATGCCTTGGGAATGGAAGAGTATGGAAGTCAAATTCATATTGGGACAAGCCATCATTTTTTAAAAACGTATTTTTTCTTATGGGGAAATTTATCACCCATAAAGATGCCCATTCCATTCATCATCCATAGTTTTCACTTCCTCATGCAGCTAGAGATAGCTGGGGCATTTCCCTCACATTTTTCCTACATTTTCCTGATTTCTCCATGGATGGGAATCCATTTTTGTATTGCTAAGTGAATGTGAAGAAGAGATTCATGATTTGGGGGTTTAAGGGAGGGGGGNTTGCCAAGTGTTTTTCTACATACCCAACATTTGTATTTTTTTGTTATGTGCATCCATGTTTTGGTCTAAAATACGTAGGAGTGGAAGAGGCCCAAAATTGGGTTGATAAACCTAGTGAAGAGAGAAACCTCACAAAGAGATCAAGAGGGCTTGGAAAATATTTTATGCACACCCTGAAGAGAGCTGGAAGGGAAGGTATGGTCTGAGGGACTGTGTAGCAGTGAAGGGAATACTTCCTTCTGTTGGGTGTGTAGGTATTGTGGATGCCAATCTAGATATACCTTATGTAGGTGTCCATAGATCTATGCTTGAGCTCACTAGCTTAGCAATTCATCCTTTCTATTTCCTTAACAGCCTGATAAACCCAATTGTAGATTGGCTTGACTGAGTTTTGACCTATTTTTGGCTATGTGTGAGCCTGATGTTCCCTAGTTCCTTGTGGAAATCATGCCCATATCAGGGGTGTAAATTGTTCTAAGAGATTGATGAGCACAAATGACCTATGGTTGGGTGGAACGTTGCGACGACATAGCTAGTTTCAGGACAACTTATTTTCAAGATAAGTATTCTCTATGTATTTAATTTCTGTAACTATATTTGTTTAAGAATTATTATGAACATGTTGAATGCTTGCAATGTATTCACTTCTAATGTATTTTCTTTCATTTTACATATACATGTGTCTTTTACTGCAATGCATTTCTGTTTATGTTCATGGGGCTAGATCCCCAGTTATGATGGCAACAGAGCGTAGTTGATTCACATCCTCTCCTCGACGAGTAAAGGGGAGGGGACGTGACATACATGAGTGCATATCATAAACACATGCAACTTTAAATAATTTATTCTCAAAATGAACAATGTGGATTAGAGGCTTCTCAAAGGAAAAATGCCTTGAACCTGTTAGCAAAAATTTGTAAATCCAAACTCTACATCAATATAATATTCATGCTTGCAACATAAATTAAAAAAATAGAGAGGTAACACCATAATTGTTTCTCCTTATTGATGAAAATGAGAAGAATATTTCAGGTTACATAATGAATACACTCATGGAAGAATGTAGTAGAAGAATTACAAACTGAAAGAGATCTAGTTCTACCCATGAACCCTAAATCCAAGAACTATTCCAAATCTATCCATGTGCAACAATAACAACTAGATCCGAACTTTCTTTTGCTACTCATTCTCCTTCACCTATCCAAAATTCTATCTAAAAACCTCCTTTATCTAAATGACCTCGAAATTCTTGTTAATATTTATTCAAAAGTTGTTATGCCAAAACAAAAGGATCATTGAAATAACAACAAGCACATAAAAAAAGAGAACACGAAGATTTATCCTAGAAAACACTCATGGGGGTATAAAACCCAACAAAAATTCCTCAATATAGACTTCAACCAAGTATAGTGTAAGACCCAATAAATAATACTAGACAACTTCCTTCTCCTTAGATGGATTGTTTCTCTTCTCTCTAGTAGACTTGCTTGAGTTTCGAGTGTGTCCAAATGAGGGAGGAACCTCCACTATTTATACTGATCAATGGAGAGTCCTAATAATTCAACTGGTTCAACTTCTCCTCATTTCTAGGGAAAAATTTCCTTGGGAGACTCAGAAATACATTTTAATAAATACTTTTGTGGGTACTACTGACCTAACTTACAATGAAGGTTTTACCTCAAGACTTTACATGAACAAATACAACAATAACATCACTAATCAGAGGAACAACATATTCAGAATGGGAAATAGTAATAATAATATAAAAAAGAATATCTTCTGCAGTTACATTTCTTTAACATTCCCTCTTAATAAGGAAGGTATTCTATAACACAACAAAACTATACAATTGACTGACAATTCTATATGTCATATGAAGTTTTCACAATTACATCAACATCATCATCATTTGTGAAACATCATCATCACGAAGCATAATCACGAGCATCGCATCTCATCACATCATAATGAGCATCACATCTTGACACGTCGTCACTAGCATCGCATCTCGACACATCATCACAAGCATCACATCTCACTGCATCATCTTGAGCATCACATATAATCGCATCATCATGAGCATCGCATCTCGACACATCATCACAAGCATCACACCTCGAAACATCATCATGAGCATTGCATCTCATCGCATAATCACGAGAATCACATCTCATTGCATCACATCACATCACATCACAACATCTCAAGCTTCATAATCTTGAGAATCACCTACAATTTTGCACATGAAAACACAACAAAACATCAACAAACTAATGTGAAATCACCCACATCATAAAGAATGTTGAATCTCATAATCCACAAATGAATGTATGATCACAACGTCCCCAAATGAATGTAGGACCACAACGTTTGCTAATGAATGTAAAACCACAATGTCCACAAATGAATGTAGGACCACAACGTTTGCAAATGAATGTTGGACTACAACATCCGCAAATGAATGTAGGACCACAATGTCTAAAAATAAATGCAATACCAAAACTTCTGCAAATGAATGCAGGACCACAATGTATGCAAATAAATCTAGGACCACAACGCATGCACAAGAATATAGGACCATAACTTCTGCAAATGGATGCTTGACCACAACATCCGCAAATGAATGCCAAGCCATAACGTCTTCAAATCAGTTCCAAACCGAAACATCCGTAAATGAATGTCATACCACAACATCTACAAATGAATTCTAGACCACAATGTCTGCAAATGAATTGCAGACTAGAATTTCTACAAATGAATGCAAGACCATAACGTCTACAAATGAATGCTATACCACAAAATTCAAAAATGAATGTTGGACCACAACAATATATGTAGGAATAATGATATATTCGAATGGCCTTTGTTGCATGGGCATACCACTACCATCTCATCATCACTCCCTCTTTCCAGGGAGGTCCTTTCGGACTACACCAATCTTGTCTAAAAATATTCAAAATTCACACGAGACAGAGGCTTAGATAACACATGTGCAACTTATTCCTCTATAGGAACATACTAAAATTGTATAGCTCCTATATGCACCATATCCTAGATGTAATTATACTTTATCTCTATTTGTTTTGACTTATCATGAAACATCAGGCTCTCTGTCATCTTGATACAACTCTGGTTGTCACAATAAATATCAGTTGCATCTATCTTAGCACCAAAAAATCATGCCAATAACTTACAAAGCCATACTAATTCGCTATAGTTTGAACACGTTGCAATTTATTCATCCTCATATGTACTAAGCACAACACTCGTATGCTTTCTACTAATCCATGATATCACACCTGATCCGAAACTAAAAAAAACATCCGGAAGTGCTCTTTCTATCTTCAACACTTCCTTCCCAATCTGAATCATTATAGCCACACAATATGAACTCACAATAAGATGCATATCTGAGACCACAATGCAATGTACCATTTAGGTACCTCATCACATGTTTTACTGTAACTAGGTCAACATGTATGGGCTCCACCATATACTGACTCAATGTGTACAATAAAACATATACATGGTCTTGTATTTGTCAAATACATGAGTGACCTAATAATCTGTCTGTACAGTGTGACATCTATTCTTTCTGAAGATTCATCATTTAGGAGCTTCAAATTTCTCGCCATCGGAGTGTTTATTTCCTTACAATACAACATCCCAAATCTCTTTAGGATTTCAACTGCTTATTTTCCATGATTTAGGAAAATCTCATCTGGGAATTGCCATACTTCGAGACCAAGGAATTAATGCATCATACCAAGGTATTTCATCTCAAATTCTTCCACAAGCTTCTTCTTACATTTAGTGATGAGGTTATCCTCTCCTATACAAAATAGATTATCCACATATAACAATAATATCATGATCCCATAATCTACAACCTTATAGTAAAGGTTATAATTTGATTTACTTTTGGTTAATCCCAATCTCATCGAGACGAAATCAATTCTTCTATACCATAATCTAGGTTCTTTCTTCAGTCCATATAATGCTTTCTTCAGTCGGTACACATGTTCTTTCTTGTCATGTGTCTCAAAACCTGGAGGGTTTTCAATATACGCTTCCTCTTTAATGACACTATTTAGAAAGGTTGTCTTTACCTCCATTCATGTAACTTCCATTTAATCTTAGAAGCCAATGAAAGAATAGTTCTTATTGAATTATATATGGCTAGTGGTGCAAAATTATATTCATAATCAATCCCTTCCTTCTAAGAGAGTCCTCGTGCAACAAATCTTGCTTTGATTTTTTCAATACTACCGTCTGTTGAGTGCTTTGTCTTGAAAATCCATTTTCAAGAGACCACCGTTTTATCTTCCAGTCTTGGGACTAATTACCAAACATTATTTTTTAAAATAGATTGGTATTATTTGATCACGACATCCATCCATTCCTTCTTCTTTGAAGATTCTACAAAACATGTGGGTTCTTCATTAACAAGGTTGCACATCAATGCTACATAGTTGGAGTGGGGTCTTGGTCTCTTTCTTCCTTTTAGTGCACCGTATATTTCTTGTTCTCGAATTATATCATGAGCCCAAGATGGTAATATCCTTGTTGAAATCATCTCATGGCGTGTCTCCATGTTTCCTTGACGTTTTTCCATGTCATGATATTCTGGTATAAGTTCTTCTTCGACATCTCTAACTGGTGGTTTATTGGATTCTGCAATTCTGGGAGCTTCTTGCTCTTGTTCATAAACTTCATCCTCGTGGGTCTTTATGGATTTGATGAAATTTGCACCTTCATCAAATTTGACATCTCCGATGATCTCAAACTGATGAAAACCTAGAATATAGATTATGTAATCTTTTGACTAATCACAATATCCAATAAATATTCCCTTCTTTCCTAAAGGGTCCAATTTTGATATTTTCTCCTTGGGAACATGTAAATAGAGATGACATCCAAATATGTTTAGGTAGTTGAATTCAAGATTCTGATCGGTAAGCATCTCTTTTGGAGTTTTATTTCCAAGGGTATTGTGGGATATTTTGTTTCTCACATAGATCATGGGCCTTGCTGCTTCAACTCATAAATGCATGTGTAGATCTTAATCATGGATCATAGATTTGACTACTTCCATGATAGATCTATTCTTTCTTTATTCCACTCCATTTTGTTGAGGGTTATAGGGTGTAGTAAGCTCCCTCTTAATACCATATTATTTATAAAAGTACTTGAATTCATTTCAAGTGAATTCTCCTCCATTATATGATCTCAAGGTCTTAATCAACTTTTTAGAGAGATTTTCTTTGAACTTTTCAAATACTTCATCTAATATTTTCAAGAAATATATTCAAGTCTTACGAGAGTATTCATCAATAAAAGAGACACAATAGATGCACCTGCTTAAAGAAGTGGTTGGCATCGGTATGCATGCATATGAGTGGACAATATCCAAGATCCATTTTGCTTTACTATTTTTCCTAGAAATGGATTCTTGATATTCTTTCCTTGAGCACATCCTTTACATACCCATTCATGATTGATATGGATTACTGGTAGACCTGTTACTACCTTTCTCGCAATTGGTAATGCACATGAGAAATTATTCTATGTTATAGTTCACATGGACTAATGGTGCTAGCTGTAAAGGACGAATCTGTGTGCCCCTTTAGTTTGTAGAGTCCTACTTTGCAACACCTATTACAACTGCATCATCTACAGTCCTTCCTTTTGGCCACATAATAAATTCACCATATACAAAGGAAACACTGAAGCCTTTCTTGTCTAAAACTTATATAGAAAGAAGATCCTCCTTATACCTGGAACGTATAAGACTTCTTTCTTCTTCATGGAATTACTAGATTTGAAATTGTAAGAGGATTCTCCCATTCCTTTGATGGGATATTGATAATCATCTCCAAGTTGCACCTTGTGTGGATATTCTTTCTGAGTGAGACATGAGAGAGAGTCTTTGTGACCTGTCATATGTTTGGAAGCACCACTATCTATGAGCCAAGTTTCACTTCCATGAGAGATTGATCATGTGAAGGTTGAATTTAAGACATATTCTTCATTGGAGTCTTGTTTATTTCTAGCCTTCTCTTCATTTGATTTATTCTCTTCGACTACATGGGCATGGAACTTGCAGTCCTTCTTCTTGAACTTTTCTTTATTGATTAGACAATGTCTAGATATATGTCCTAACTTATGACATGTGTAACATTCATTAGATGAGTAATCCATTTTAAACCTCTAACCTCTTTTGAATTCTTATGATCTTCTAGGAGGTGATCCTCAATCCTTCAATTTGTTTCTTTCGTCCTTGTATGAGTAGCTAGAGCTTGATCTTTATATTCATTTAGCTTAGGATTCTCTATTTTCTATCCTTCTTTCTTGTTGTACATAGTCTTCCCATAGTTTTTTGAACTTGGTTAGATTTCTTCTAGCACATATTACTTTGATGAAGGAATCTCATTCTCTTGGAAGACCATTTAAGGTGATCATCACAACTTTTTCTTATTCTACCATGTAACCAATGGATTATAACTATTATTTGATCTGAGATACTCTTGAGATGTACAACTGCATGGTTTTTTCCTTTTGTATCTTCAGACTCTTGAGTTGGTTTCTCAAGGTCATTCTTCTATTGATGTTCTTCCCTTCAAACAGGCTTGTTAGTGGATCAAACATTTCCTTTGGAGTATTATTTGAATACACTCAGGTGATCAAATGATCCTTGATAGAATCAACTATGATCCTCTTGGCTTTGATAATATCCTTCTTGTGATTGCCCTTTTCCTCATCTCCCTTTGGTTCCTTGACCTCTTCTTTGATGTAGCCCTCTAGGTTATGTTCTTTAAGAATGAGCATGACTCTATACTTCCATGCTCTGAAACTATTTGATCCTTCAATATTTTCATCAAGCTTGGTACTATTTGTCATCTTTAACAAATTAAAACCTCAAATGGAAATATAGGAGATATTACTTACTTATTTGAGGACTACTTCTGGAACCAACTTTAGGATGACCTAGGGATTAACTAGAAAACCCTAATTTTTTAGTCGAGATCACTTGTAGAGTTCATTGGAGGAAACGAAGCACCTACCCAAGGTGATCTAGAATGTATCTTGATTTTTTAGAATCTATGGATGGAGTCTTGAAAAACCTAATGCCCTAGTTTATTCAAGTAGTAGTGGTAGGTCAAAAATTGAAAGTCCAAATAATTGAGATATGTTTCGACAAAAACATGCACCCTACTAGGGCAAGTAGAATGACCCTTATTTTCTAGATTATTTGTTGAGAAATGTGCTCGAAATAGTGAACCCTAGTTGTTGGACTATGGGATGAGTTGTTGCATAATGTAATCTTTCAGGTTGGATCTTATACCATGTTAATATTTCTTCAAAGGTTGTTATGCCAAAAAAAGGATCACTGAAAGAACAACAAGCACAATGGAAAAGAGAATAAAATGATTTATCCTGGGGAACCCTCATGGGGGAGAAAACCCAACAAAACTTCCTCAGTATAGAATTCAACCAAGTACAGTGTAAGACCAAATAAATAAGCCTGGACAACTTCCTTCTCCTCGGATGGACTGTTTCTCCTCTGTCTACCAAATTTGTTTGAATTTTTAGTGTGCTCAAATGAGGGAGGTGCCTCCCTATTTATACTGATAAGTGGAGAGGCCTAATAACTAAAGATGTATGACTTCTCCTCACTACCAGGGACAAATTTCATTGGGAGTCTCAAAGATACATTTTAATAATACTTTTATGGGGACTACTGGCCCAACTTATAACGAAGGTTTTACCTCAAGAATTTACATGACCAAATACAACAATAATATCTTTAATTGAAAGAACAATATCTCTGGAATGCAAAATAGTAATAATAATACAAAATAGAATATTTTTGCAATTACATTTCTTTAACACTTCTTTTATAACCTATACCCAAAAATGAATGAGTTTCCTTTCTCGTTTCCTAATTTGATGGTTCTTGTTTTCTTTGAATTTTTAAAAAGGTATTATTTTAATACCCATGTGTCTTCATTTTTAATAATATTACAAAATGGATAGCTGCTTTCTCCTTTCTAGTATTAAAACATTAGAAATAATAAAGAAGTTAGCCATTTTGTAATATTATTGAGTACTACATTTTAAATTTTCCTTTGTACATAATAATATGTTAAAGGTCATGTTTTTATTTTTAAAGCGTTCCTTTCCTTCAACCTAATTGGTTGTTCCACAAAATGAATTGAATCGATTTCATTAAGTTGATATTGGGTTGTGATATTATCACATAAGTCCTTTTCTTTCCAACTGTTACTTGCATACTTGAAACTTTCAACAGAATCCATGCCATTGCAACAACTTTTACGCTTAAGACCACATCCTCTTGTGCGCAATGGGGAAAGGGAAATTGTCATTACAAAAATGGCATTGACATTGTAGCCTTTGCACCTATGATTATACCATTGAAGAAAATGATACGAAATAAATAGATTATCGTGATGATAAGGAGTCCTCAACTTTCAAATTTTAAGGATATCCTTAGAGTTTGTGTAGCCACCGTGATCCCCTTTTTGTGTACATCTTGTTGAATGCTTGTTACAGTGATGATATCCTTGGTGGAAAGACAAACTTCATTTACTGATATGTTTACTTTACCTTTTATATTTGAATGTGTTGTAGGCACAATAGATCTCATTTCAATTGACAAAATGACAACCCCACTTACTTATTATGAAGGGAATTTCGAATTTTATTATCTTGTTTGTGGGGTTTCATGATTGTTGTCTTTATCCATGTGTCTTTTCATGCTATGGATTTAATAAAATTTGCTAAAAGGTATTATTTTTATGCGTTTTGTGAATTGCCAAAAACATGATTTTTTTTAAAACATGTTGTTTTCGTAATTTGCAATCTACAATCCGCAATGCAGATTGCAGATGTCCGAAATTTTTTAAGTTTTGAACTTCTTCTTTCCGCAACCCGCAACCTGTAATGTGAATTGCGGATGTCAGAAGGCATTTTTCAATAAAAAACAAATTTTCAGTTCCGCATTTTCGCAACCCACAATGCATATTGTGAAAATTAGAAACCAAAATAAACAAATCAAAAGTCACACTTCCGCAATTCTGCAACTCACAATGTGAACTGCAGATTGTGGAAACAATAAATTGTTCTAAGTTGAAATTTTCATTTCCGCAGTTTCGCAACTCGTAATGCGGATTGCAGATTGCAGGAACCAAAATCAAGATTTTCAAAAAATAATTCTGCAATTTTCTGTTCCACCTTTCCTTATTTTAATCTCAACCATTTATTTTGTTTAAATCTAAGTTCCGGATCATTTCACCATTAATCTTTTTGTTAAAATTCCAAATTTTTACTATTTTTTCACCATTTTCAAACTTTGAATTTTACCCTCAGTGAACGGTTTTTACTATGATTTTCGACCCTATCAATGGATTTACTTTTCTCCCTTGGTTTATTGGTAGGTTTTTCAATCCTTTTACTAATCATTTGCAAAAATTCGAAAGATAAATTCAGTTTAATTAATTATTATTTTGTCATTTTATCAGAATTTTCGGTTTTCTTTCACCATGTCGAGAAACACCAGATTCAAAAACAAACCTAAATGAACTGAAAAACAAGGACCCAAACAATGGTATCTTCTCTAATACAAGTGGAATGGTTTCTGAAACCTACCACCTAGACTTGTCACGAATTTACTCCATATTTGATAATGACGATTTCTCATAAATTCAACATGATCAAGTAACCTGTATAAGCATCAGTAAGGTAGCCTGTATAAGCATCAGTCAATCCTGACTACATGCCATAGCAAGTAGGACTTCCCTAATACCTTACACCGATGCAATCGAGTTTATTATTAACCACACCAACTCACACAATCGTTCCTTTAATGACAAGTCTCAAACCCAATTGGCATCTTTCCAACCCGAGAAATTTTCCAGAGCCTATGCGCTTAGATAACCCAATAGTTTCTTAATAATAAATCCCTAGAGTCCTCTGCAACCTGGTATAATTTCGAGGAAATGCTTAAATACTGGATGGAAATCCCTACTAGCTTTACACCCAAAGCAGATAAGATTTAGCCCATTTCTTGGTTTAGGGAGCCTTTCGCTTCGCTGGAAGCCATGTTGTGCAGACTATATGGACTACCGAATTGCACAATCTTCAAAGTCGAACAAGCACCCTTAGCCCATCATGTTCTTACCATAGGAAATTCCTTAAATTGGATCCAAATTTTTTTAGTAGTATTGAAGGAATAGAGAAATACCAAAAGACTCTAGCTTCAAGGAAGCGGGCATTTTACCTCTTTGCTTATATTATGGATGTCTTTTGCTCAGCTTTTCCTTTCCCTTCCATGGGGTGGGATTGGACAAGGGTTGCACCTCTAGTCCACATCTACTATTTTGCATTGTGGGAGGATAACTTCATACATATTATTTATGGCATCTGTGATCACTTCATGGGTTCCATCTATCATAATATTTTTAAGGAAGATGCTACTACCTTTTCAGCCCAAGCCAAGGCACTAATTTCTACAATGGAAAAATGTGAAGAAAAGAGAGACCGAGTCTTTTACTTGCAAGGCCCAGTTACAACCCACGCATGCACAATATCAAGACGTTGAAGATTTATTGTATGTATTTTCCAAGTGACAATCCACCCTTGGAAAATCTTAAAACAATATTTTGCAATTCCTACTTCTATGGGATATTTGCCCCATGTATTTTTGTAATTATTATTTAAAGGGACTCGGATCTCTATACGATAAAAATTTGTTTAATGGAACTTCTCGAACTTCCACTTTCTAAAATACAAATAATTGATGAATATATATAAAAGTTGATAACATAAGATATGATATTTTACAAGATAGACTTGCATGTGTATATAATTATTTAAAGGGTGTCTAATGCAACTCTTCATAAAGAATTGCACATTTTCACTAATTAATATTATATTATTATATTATTATTATTTTTTTTAGACAATAACGTGTAAGAGGTATATTTATCGGTCGGCAAAGTAGTTGTCGAGTACTTTTACATGGATAATACTAACTATTTGACATATGGAAACTGAAATGATCTGTTCACCGAGACGAGATACATCTGAGACATCTGCCCTATTTGACACCTGCTGTGGTTAACGTTTCTTATTCCCATCCTTCATTGCCAGCTGCTCCAAAAATTTCCATTCTAGAGTGTTTAGACGAGTCCCACCGAACCATTGAGGTTTTCCACTACGTCTTCGTCGGATTCCTTTGACTTCAAAGAGCTCTTCCATTTCTCAGGATTTGGACCGGCCCAGCTATTCTCACCATGGCAAATGAATGGAATGAATGAGTCAAGCTTCCATAGTTTCCAAGCGTTCCTTCACTGAAGATCCTGGGGATGAAATGAAACAAGGAGAGCCATTGAATAAGAGAAAAATCAAAGCTGATATCTTGGAGGATCAATGGTTTCCAGAACTTCTGGATTTGAGAGAGCTTAGCTCCTTCAGCGAGAGGGTTGAAAAATAACACTGGGCTCTAGATTTGTCACAAGGCATATGGACTCGCGGGTCATGGACTATGCCAGATCGAAAAGGAAAGATCCATGAGAGGCCCAGTGAAATGATTCTTTTATGATGGGAGAGATCTTGAAGACACGGCAAGGAGACTCGCTTCTAGATTTAAGGGATGTTGCACAGAGTTTCTGAGCCATCTATTGAGAGCGTGCTCCTACTCAGAAGCGAGCCTTTATTGGCTTCCAGATCAGCCTCAGAGTTTAAGATTCTCAAGATATGAAAGAAGCTTATTTTCTGGAACTCTGACTGCATAAGCTTGAATTTCTTGAGAATGGTTGAAAGATGCACCTGAGCAGGGCTTCTTTTCGAGTTTGCATCTTGGATTATAATCTGAGAATCACCAAAGACTGACAGAGAGGTAATTTTCAAGTTGAGAGCAAGCTTGAGCCCTTGCCACAGTGCAAGAGCCTCCGCTCTATTGTTGGAATCATGACCCAGCCCCCAATCATATCTCAGAATTGGTTTGCCTTCAGGATCCAGGATAACCCCTCCGCCACCGGAAGCCCCAGGATTACCCTTTGAGGCCCCATAAAAAAAGAGGCAATGCTCCTCTAGAGACGATCTGCATTTGATGAAGTCCTGTTCTGTCAACCGAATGTCCCATTCAGTATTGGATGAGGATGGGGTCTTGATTCTTGCCTGATGGTTCGGTACCAGCTCTTTTAGCCACTTGTCTTCCTCGCTGGTCAGAGCTAAAGAATTTGTGAGGGTGGCTTTGGCTTCTAGAGCCTCTCCTAGTAGAGATATGATTTTGGAAGCTACTCTAGTAGGAGTACTACTCTTCTCCCTGGAAATCCTGTTGTTTCTCTCAATCCATAGTTTCCAGCAGATGAACTTGGGGAGCCACATCCAACTAGCTTCGAGGAGATCCTTTTTGGCAGAGCTAAATGGCGATATGTTGGCCCACGTTTTTAGCAGCTCCTAGGTATTTGCTTGCATGATGAATCTATCCGAGCTTATTTTCAGTGAATCCTTCCAGACTTCACTGGAAAAAGGACAATGCAGTAGCAGATGATCTGCGTTCTCCTCATCATAAACACATAGAGGACACCTTGGTGGCCCTTCCATGATTTTGTGAGTAAGAGTCCAATAGAAATAGTCTATCTTGGGGATAGAAGCAAAGGACCAAACAAACTTCCACTGAGCTGGGTCTTGAGGGACGTTGGGGATTGCTTGGATGAAATTGTATCCATCAGTAGCCGAGTATGATCTGGAGGTCGAACCCCACCTTATTTTGTCCTTTGAAGCCACTTTTAATGGGGTTTTTCCTTGAAGGATATTTTTTAAGGAGTTGGTTTCTCCTTCCAGATTTTCTACTATCTCTCCCAGGTCCCAGTTGTCCCAACTTTTCTTTGCATCATCTGACCAGGTGGAAATGTCCCATAGGGTAAGAATATTTTTGTGCTGCATCCAATTTTTTAAATTTTCCATCTTAACCTTTTGCCCGAGGGGCTGGTTCCCAAGGATCAAATCATCCCAGTATCTTATCTTTTTCCCATTGCCAGGAATCCAGTAGAGGTTAGATTTGAAGTGCTCCACGACTATGAGACAGATCTTGAAGATTTGGGATCCGGTTAAAGTTCTTAGAGGCTTATCCAAGCATCTTGAGCGGCTTCTTTGGAAGTATTTTTTCCAAAGAAATTTCTTACTCCAGCTGATGTGTCCAGAAACCAAGTTCCAGAGGAGTTTGGAGCCTAAAGCTAAGTTTTGAATAGCAATGTTGTGGACATGGAGATCTCCTTCCAGAATTGGCTTCTTTATTTTGTCCCAACTTACTAAATGAAGTCTTCTCTCATTATCTTTCCCACCTTCCCACAAAAATCTTCTTAACAGGGCATCCACTTTGCTAATGAAGGATTTAAGGCCAAGAAGAATGGTGTTCTGGTAAATAGGAATACTTGAGAGGATAGATTTTAAAAGGGTTACCTTACCTGCTAAATTAAGCCAGGCTTCCCCCCAGGCTTGAATTCTGATTTTCAACTTGTTCAGCAACGACATCCAATGGACCACTTTGGGGATAGATTTGAGGATGGGAATCCCAATATATTTTGAAGGAATCCCAGGAGAGAGTCCCCTCCATCTCTGAGAGCCTTTTGATTCCTATCATTTCCCTTGTGGAGCAGTTCCAACTATATATATTGCTCTTCTGAAAGTTTATCTTGCTTCCTGAGACCTCCTTGTAAATGTCAAGCTCTCTTTTGAATAAACCGAATGAGATAATGCTTGCTCCCCCAAGGACTAGAGTGTCATCGACAAATTGGGCATGTTTTATGTCTTTTACATTTTGGGCCATCCAGAGGCCAGCAAGAGAGCGGATTTGATGGAAGTGATCCAATTAGAAGCTAAGCACTAAGGCTTAAATGGCATAAAGGAGTAGGGACAGTGGGCAACCTTGCCTTAGCCCTCTCAAGTCTTCGAAGAAATTCGTAGAGTGTCCATTGACCAGAGGGGCGATCCAGGGGGAGGCAATACAGGCTTTAACCCAGTTTATGAAGTCCTTAGAGAACCTGAATTTTCCCATTACTGCAAATAGGAAATCATGTCTCACCCTGTTGAATGCATTCGCCAAGTCGAGCTTGATTACCATGCCTTTTTTCTTTCCGTTGACAGCTCGAGTGGATTGCTTCTTGGACAAGCCTGATATTGTCCAGAATCTTTCGCCCTTTTATGAAACCACCTTGGTTTTCAGGGATGATTGTCAACAACATATTCTTAATCCGATTGGAAATGATTTTAGTAATTAGTTTATAGGCCGTGTTGCATAAAGAGATGGGCCTGAATCTACTAAAGTTATTGGCTCCTTTTTCTTTTGGAATCAGGGCTAGGAAAGCTGAGTTGGTACTACCCCCTAACTTGCTGCTACTTTGAGATTTCCTAACCATTCTTAGGAGGTCAATTTTGATGATGGACCAACAAGATGTGAATAACATTTCTGTGAACCCATCGGGCCCCAGGGCTTAGTCAGCATCCATACCATCCAAAGATTTTTAAGCTCTTCCATTCTGATCGGGGCAGCTAGGAGGAGATTATCAGTTTCCTGGATTAGCTTTGGGATGAGATCGAGCGGGTAACAGTTTGCATCAATCGGGTCCTCTTCTGGGGCTAAGAAGAGGTCTTTGAAGTAAGAGTGGGTTGCTTTCTTAACGCATTCAAAGTATTTGACCAAATTTCCTTGAAACTAAATTTCATTTACAGTTTTGAAATGCTTAGGAGCCTCAGCCTGCTTGTGGAAATAGCTGGTATTCTTATCTCCTACTTGCAGCCACATACTTCTGGATTTCTTCCTCCAGTACTCCTCTTCCACCCTGCATTCTCTACGTAAATATTTTTGAATATTTTCTTATATTTGTAATAGATCTTGAGATATTTCAGCGTCCTCCATGATCAATTGGTGGCTCTCTAGAGAAGCATGTGCTTCTTTTCTTTTGGAGGTGGGTGTGATCAACGATTTAGCCCATTTTTTCAGCTCTTTTTTGAGAACCCTCAGCTTTTCTTCCCAGACATAGAAAGGGGAGCCTTGGATCTTCCGGTTCCAAGACATGGAGACCACATCCATGAACTCTTATTTCTGAATCCAGATGGGGCTGAATATTAATGGTATGGGACCAAATTTTTTACCCATGGACAACTCAAGAAGTATTGGTTTATGATCCGAGGTGTAGATGGGAAAGATTTTAGAGGATGCCATAAGATCAAGTCAGAAAAGAAGACTGGACGAGGAATCTATCAAGGTGAGCAGCAATGTGGCCTGGGCCCCTTCTTTTGTTCTTCCAGGTGAATTTACCATGGGAGGGCTTGATATCCTCCAGATCCCAATCTAGAATGATGTCTTCAACGCATTCTATAGCTTGATCTTTGATCGGTGAGCCTCCCTTTTTTTCTTCTGCTGCTAGGGTGACATTGAGATCCCCTGCTACAATTATATTGACAAGGTTGTGCATGCTAAGATAGGACTTTAAGGAGTCCCAACATATTCTTTTTTCAGCTGGTGAAACAGGTACATAAACATTGAGCAAACTTACAAGATGACCAGAGCCTTTATGGAGAAGTTTGGTGAACAACCAATGTGTGCTGCTTTCTTTAGCTTCTAGATCATATTTGGAGTTGTCCTAGAAGGTAGGAGAATGAGGTCCTCCATTTTAGTCTCCCGGATGAGAAGTATTTCGGGTGAATACAATCTTACAATGTCTTTTAGAGCTTCTTCTTTTAGATTGCTGCCTAGACCTCTACAGTCCTAGGAGATGTATTGCATTACTTACTAGCTTGGGAGGTTGTGGTTCCCTTTGGAGCCTGGCCTTTCTTGATAGTGGATCTAGTATTTATCATTCCTTTGAGGGTCTTCTGGGAGCCTTGGATAATATCAAGGTAGGTTTTTTCCTTTCTCTATTTCTTCTTAGTCTTTCGACCCAAGGGGACCTTGACAAGGGTGACTTGGGAGCTACCAGATTCAGTTCCTCCGTCCTCGGAGTCCCCTCCTGAATCTAAGGCTAGACTATTGTGATCTTCCTCTACTTCTTTTTCCCTTTGATCTTCCACTGGGGGAGTTGGGTCTGCTTCCCAGTTTCCCAAATTTCATTCGCATCCTTCCTGGAATTTTATGATCCCTCCAGGGTTTCATTGGTATTCCTCGAAGTTGATCTGTCCTTTGAGTTTCTGATGGGATTAGAGTTTGGTGGAGGGTTCTCTGATGGTACGGAGCTTTTTTTCCCGCTTGGTTTTGAGGCTGCCTTACTCTTTTTGACCTTTTTCCATCCTTCTCCATCCTCTTTTTCATTTGGTTGTGCCTTAGGGCAGTTCCTTTGGAAATGGTTGTGCTCTTGACAGTTTCTGAACTTGAATGGGAGCTGCTCATAATCCATCTTTTGATAATGCTGCCATGACCCAACAGTGAGTTTTACCGCTTCTGGTAGGCCGACTTCCAAATCCACTTCTACACAGATCCTGGCACAGGTGTATTGGCCTTTGTTGTCTGCTATGTCAATAAATCTGCCAAGTCTGTTTCCAATCTTTTGTAGCGACTGGAATTTCTAGCAGTGGAACGGAAGGTTCAAGAGCCTGACCCATACTGGCACTTCTTTAGGAACCTTGATTGTGGGATCAAATTTGGGTGTCCACCTATTACCCCATGAAATACGAGCCGCTCCTAAAGACCAGATCTTGATCTTCCTTGGATATGAACTCGAATATGAAGAATCCTCTTCCAACAGCGGAGCAGGTCACACTATTCTTCAGCTGGGGTCTCCAGTTACGCTGGATCCAGTTGTTGGTGGTTTTTACGGAGGGCCAAATCCCCATAAATTTTCCTATCAATCCTATTTTAGCCAGAGCTAAGGTAATTTTAATGGGTTCCTCTTCCGGCAAAGCAATTTCAGGAACTTCATCCAGTTTCTTTACAAATTTCGGGATAGAAGGCAAGGCTGGTTTCTTCCCAGCCTTCCCGACAAGATTCCCGAAGGCCTCATTAGCAGAGATCGATGGGGGTGAAGGTGACTCCCCACCCCCAGGTGCACTCATGGCGGCGCTGGGTCGTGCCCTGCACCAAGTAGACCGGCGCAGAGATCAACAACGACAACAATTAGCGATTTATATTATTATATTATTATTTGTTGTTGTTATTATTATTATTATTATTTCTATTTCTCTCTCTATAGATATTTTATTATGTTATATTTTTTATATAACATTTCCTTACCCTTAAGGAAATATTTGTCCTCAAAGCTTATTGAAGACAAGGATTACATTTGATTTCTTCCATGTAATTTCATCTCTTGATATTTTTTCTTTCTAAATGCAACACTTGATGAAACAAAATTATATGAGATACAAATTCCCAAGAAACAATGTCGCATCGTTTGTGAAGTGGTCCATCCGAGATCTATCTTCACTGGAGTTGTTTGTTGATGGCTTTGTTGGATGGAAATTCTTGTTTTCTGCTTAGTTTGTTGATTGTGTGTTCTTTTTGTTCTAAAATCAGAATTTCTCTGTTTATGTTCATTTTGACCTCGTCGTTGGTAAAAAAATGAGTCTTATAATTTGGGTGTCGTTAAGGATTTCTTGTTGTTAGTTTTTTAACTATACTTTTTTCTTTTTGATGGCTGAGAAGGACTAGATTTGTATTTGCTTAATTTTCTAACAAATACATATCATTCTTAAGTTTCCTTATCATTTCTTCTTGTTCTTTATCATTATATTTAAGCTTTGGAATATTATCTATTAGATCTTGTTTACGCTTCTTAAGTTGATTATTCAGGATTCGATATTTTCTAATAGTTTCTTTTGAAGATCTTGATTCTCTGCTTCTAGTTTTTTATTGTATTGTGGCTTATCCTTCACCTTCTTGATTTGAAGAATCAACTTATGATTATGATCTCTAAGATGAGAGATATATTCTTCTTTTTCCCTGATGACTTTATCAAATTCATTCAGCATCTTCTGTATTGATTTCTAATCTTCTTTCGAAATCACCTTCAATATGTCTTTAAAGTATTTACTCGACACAACTCCTAAACTTGACTTCATTGTAACATCTTAGAATGTTACTTTCTTCTTTTTGTAAATAAATGTCAAGAAATTTTTCCTTGTGTTGAACATGAAGGTACCCAATGGATCTAACCAAGCTAACCCTATAATTATATCAACCTTGTCTTGCTCAAATGATACCACTGAAATAATACTAGATTGAGTTAGGACCTTGTAATCATCAACATATAGTTGTAGATTCTTAAGCTCATATTTCTCATAAAAAGGATTCTTGTTATTGTCAATTATATCTGACTCTGAAAGCATTAATTGGTTTTCTAGGTTAACATTTATACAATTCTTCTCGGTTGTCGGGAAAATAACGATGCATACATACTTCACTTGAATAAGCCCATATGTTTTTAATATGGGGTATGCATATTTTTTTAAAGTTTGTGGGAATATTCCTTGTTTTTTTTCATGAGACTCCATTTTATTATGCTTCTTATCCCAAGATATTTCAAAGAAAGACATCTTCTATCTTGCATAGTACACTATACTCTTCAATAAATAAATTTTCCCTTCAATATTTCTTGTATATTAAATGTAGTTTGGGTGGTTGGGAGGAGTGATTGCTACTCTTCCCTCCCGGGTTCAAATCTTGATATCTTGTTTTATACCTTTCACTTTTATGTAAAATCCATTTTTATCTCACTTAATGTAAAAAGATCTAATATAAAAATTTCCAATTATTTTCCCACTTTTAACTAAACAGCACATTGGTTAATAAAGTAGTAAGTCAAACCATGTGTGGTTTCTTGTTTTTTTACTTTTCTATTTTTTTCTTTTACTTTTACTTTTCCCCTTTATTCTTTTTCTCCCCCCCCTTTTTTAACTTGTCTTTTTTTTAACTAATTTTTTTTGTACCCCGGATGTGGGTGATAAAGGGCTCCCAGGGATGACAAGCTTCTACAAGCCACGGGGAATCCCTGCCCACATGGCTCTGTTGACAGGGCTCTCCAAGGTTTACAACAGGAACGCACCCACTGTCATTATGGGACACCACTCTAGCATCACACTGAGGCAACACATGTACACGCCTCCTCCTCCCTCCAAAACTGCCAGTGCTCCTAATTTTCCCCTTCGAACGTGTCTTCTCTGCAATTAAGGACTGGGATGATGAGATCAGTGTCTTAAAGGTCAACCATAATTGGCATATGGTTTTGCACTGGGGGGTTAAGCTCACCAAATGCTTGCCTCCTCCTCCATTGTTTCCCTTTGCTCCTCTCTATCAACCTCCTGCAAGCTCCCTCCCGACCCCTTCACCATTTTTTAGCTCTACTCCTTCTCCTACAACTTCACCACCCTTAGCTCCTTGGAAACTGTTCATATCATGTCACCCTGGAAACATGGTACTCCCAGGAGGGGACGTGCTTGTGGTGGAGCTAACAATTTGAGAGCCACGCCATTCAACGCTCAGGATAACCCCAAGGTTTTCATATTGAAGTGTCAACTTCCCTACACGTGATGATGGATGATTGGGAAGAAGAGCTCACCAACTCTCTCTCAGCCGCCAATTTTACAACTAACTGACGTAGGAATTGTTGGGTGATCAAGAACCTACTAACCTACGTTCTCCTTTTCTCTATCAACCTCCATGCTGATGCTCCCGCTCCAGAGGCTAACCCTGCAGGTTCTGGTGTCCCTAGTCCTTCTGTTCCCCCTGCTCCTCCTGTCCCTGGTCCTTCCTTTGCCCCTCCCCCTGTCTCTTCTCCTATATCGACTCCTATGGATACCACCCCCCTGCCTCCCCCACCTCAGAGAAGTTTCAACATCTTAGTAGGAAAATGTGTCACTCTCCCCAGGAAGATCGAGCCCCTACTGGTTAAACATGCTAGCCCCAACACCAAGGACAGATCGAGCAACAACGCTACCTACAACAATACAGACAGCTCCAGCAGTGATGCAGATGACTCCAATGGCAAGGATGGGCAGCTGGGTTTCCATTTTGGGATGCCCATAATCGAGGAACCCTTCACCAAATTTTAATCCAGTTCTATGTTTCAGCTCCTCTTCGTTTTGATAACTCTCCTAGGCTAGTGGTATTCCAAGTCTATGCTTCTCAAGCTCAGCTTGAAGTTTTTTTGTAACAATCTGAAACAATCCTCTGTATGGATCTTTTTTCCCTTTCAGAGGGAGGATATTTTTTATTGATATAGTCTTCCTTTCCCTTTTGGGAAGATTGGTTCTTTTTTACTGGTTTTGTTTATCTGCAACTTGGATACGTTGGTCTGTATTTTTATCTGTAACACTATTTTCTCTTAATAGAATAGTTTCTAAAATTGCAAAAAAAAAACTATTTTTTTTTTAAGGTCAAAGACCCAGTTTGGAGATTCTCCAATTAATTATTTTTCCAAAAGACGGTATTTGATGAATGCCCAAGAAGGGGCCTTGATACCACTATAACGGTAAAAATCCGTTAACTGGAACTTATCGAAATTCCACTTTCAAAAATACAAATAATCCATGAATATATATAAAAGTTGATAAAATAAGATATGATATTTTACAAGATAGTCTTTCCCATATATATAATTATTTAAAGGGTGTCTAATGCAATTCTTCATAAAGAATTACACATTTTCACTTATTAATATTATATTATTATTATGATATATATATATATATATTGATTGTATTATGTTATAATTTTTATATAACAATCTCAATGGAAAGGGAGAAGAGGGGAATAAAACCACCAAAGGGGAGAACTCGAGATTCTCTGTGCTTTGATGAGTTGTAATTTTTTGTAATCTTAATAAAATTCAGTCAGTTTCTCTTGACCTTTCTTTTGTGATATTTGTCAAACTTCCTTGATGAGTTCTGGTTTCTTATTTAACCATTGGATAACTCTGTTTCATGTCGTATGCTTATTAAATACATTGATATGTGTGTTGATTTCTCATCACTCAGCTTATGTGTAAGTTATGTTTTGAATAAATTTATTTATTTAGTTTATATCATTTATTTTTACAACCGTTAAATGACCATCTTCATTTTAATGCTAATTTGTTAATTGGCATACCATTGACAGAACAATCTTATGTTTCAATTCTTAAAATAAATAACTCAATTTTCATTGTCTTGTTTTATTTGAAGCGGGTTATGTAATATCTAATTCATATTTTTATCAATTGGTATAACATTTATCAAACACCTTAGATTTGATTGTTCTTCTTCCAATCACATTTCCTCTTAGATTTGATTGTTCTTCTTCCAATCACATTTCCTAAGTTTAGCATAACTCTAGTAGTTTAGTTTTACAATTAATCTCATTAGAAATTTCGCTACATATCTTCTATATCTTCCTAATAGGAAGAGAGATCCATTTGGATCTACCCGTATAGTTCGTGCGGAGTCCTAATATCCATAGGATTTAGTCACACCAAACAATTTGGGGATAGAACCATCCTTGCATAGGGTTGTTTGAAGCCTTTCAAATTGGGTTTTCTCCTTCCTGTTGTTGCCTTGTAAATTTCTAGCATTGCACATGTGGCATCAACAAATGGCGCTAGAATGAGGGAAATGACTAGTCATGCCTAAAAAAAATAGTTAACCTCCTCCTACAAGATCACCAGTTATTACTAGAAGTCAGTCTAAAGAATCCATGCCAACAATTCAACCAGTCAAAAACCAAACAATAATCCATGCTACTCATGTAACAGAACAAGAAAATAGAAGGCCTGAAATTATCTTCGTATCACAAACCAACGGTCCTCTAACTCTTGAGAAACTAAGTAAAAGTAATAAATATATTACTGCCAGATTAGAACAGAGTATTGAAACACATCAGAATCTAAGACATGTATTATTCCAATACTATATGACCGATAATCCACAAACTGATACAGACAATCAAGACATATTCAAAAAGGAACTACTTCCTGAAATTCAAATTAATCCATTATTTGAGTAAAGAGATCAACTTCAGGATAACCCACAACTTAAAATATTATATGGTGGACCACCACCCACACCTCCTTCTTCATATTCATCGTCATCCGTCAAATCTTCTGACAGTGAGTCATATTCAAGTTCCTCCACTTCAAAAAACAGACCAATGACAGATCAACTAAACAAACCTTGGTTAAATTAGGAAATTGTATTCATTCCTAGAGAACAATACATACTTCCCAAAAATCCAGAGAAATGGATACCCAAGTTCAATCTTGATGATAAGTCTCCTGCAAAAGACCACTTCAAAACCTTCATGCAAGATATTAGGCTAAGGAGTGTAATACATGAAGATGTAGTCTGTAGGTTATTCCCTTACTCTTTTGAAGGGAAAGCCTCTACCTATTATTTTTCCTTAGAAGACATATCCATTAATTCCTATGATGATTTTGAAGCACCGTTTCTACAGAAATTTGGAGATTATAGAACTCCTGAGGATCTGGTCATGGATATATCTTCCTTAAAAATAAAAGGAAAAGAAAGGGTCAAGGATTTAAACTAGATATTCTCCTATATGAAAAAATAGAATCCCTACCAATGTTCTTCCAACTAAAGAATTATTGGTTTCCTATTATATCAAGGGTCTACCTACCCCTATTTCCATGTGGGTTAAGAGGACACATAAGAACGATTTACAAGATGGTTTTGCTGAAGCAATCCTTGTAGAAAAGGATATTTTTTGTTTGAGAGACAACCCAAACATTCAAACCGATCAACCTTCTACATCTCGCAAGAAATAGGAGAACCTCCCTAAACCCACTACACACAATAAAGATCCTTTTGAAATTGTTAACAAGGATTTTTTTTTACAGAAATTTTCCAATGGGATGGTGGATTTGAAAAAGGATAACACCGAAAATTAGACTAGTCACAGAGGGTTTGTAAGTCCACATTTTAGGAATCCTTACCGGCCTCCTCAACATCAAAATCCTCCCAAATTTTGATGAAGGATTAAATTCTGAAGAAATTTATTCCATTTTAAGAGCTCTCGCTACCGGATCTCAAACTGCGCCTGGTGACACTAAGGAAAATCCTAAAGAAATTGAAAATTATGAACCACCTGATGAAAAATAGGACCAACAATATGTTATACCATTATGTTTTTCTCTGAAGTACTTATGGTTGAGGAGGAAGATGAACCTAAAACGGTTTTTAATGTGCAACACCATTACAATACCAGAGGTAAAGGGAAAACTTCATAAGAATATTCACCATCATCATCCAGTCCCAATAAAGGAAAAACAATAACACAAAAGGAAATGATCATTCTCGAGTTTGATTATAATCCAATTAATGACTTGAAAAGGATGAAGGATAATATATCTATGTTTGAACTCTTGAAAATACCCTCCAGGAGACAAAGTATGCCTAAAAGAATGATTTAAAATAAGTCTAGGGAAGCTCAAAACAAAAATTTAGAGACTTATCTAAGCTAGATAGCCAAAATCCATATGGGAAGAGGACTCCTCCTTTTTCACTCACCTTTGATATATTCAATAGGAATTTCCACAACTGCATGATAGACTCAAGTTCCTTGTCAAATGTTATGCCACTATTTGTATGCAAAAAATCTTAATGCATCTTGGGAACCCTGCCCTACCCAAATTTTTCAACTTGATCGATCAAGGTTTAGGGTAGTGGGAATTGAAAAATGTTCTTTTAACATTATTTGTTGATCCAATGATTCACCAGACTATCGATATTTTTTTTGTTGATATTTCTGAAGCATATGGCATGTGGTTAAGTAGAGACTGGTCAAAGAAACTTAAAGGTTATTTTTCCACTAATTGGTCCCATTTATGGATCCCTTACAATGGAAAACCTAATCAAATTAAGATCGTGAGAGAACCATACATGAAACAGATAGTCACTGATTTGAATGACTTCAATGAGCATGTTGTTTAATTTAGTTCATATATTGAACATTATACATTTGATACCTTTTTCAGGAATCTTCCTGATGATTCTTCACCTATTTAGAATGTTCAAAATCAATATGGAATTATCATTTATACTGGTGTCGCATTTTCTGGTTCCATTGTACATAATGTGTATAATGTAAATACAAATTTTAGAGTAGATTTAGATTCGTGGAATTTTTTTTTCATGGATCCAAATATAAATAAGGAGATGATGCAAGTTTTGTGTTAATAGATCCCAAAGGCACCAAGATCATGATCTCCCGCAGATTAGAATTTGAGTGCACTAATAATATTGCTGAGTACAGAGCTCTTGTCCAAGGACTCATAAAGGAAATTGATTTGGGCGCTCTGGTAATAAAGTGTTATGGGGACTATGAGATCATTGTGAAAAAGGTAAGAAATAATATTCATTGTATATCCCCCCTTTTGGTGAATTATCAGAAACTTGTTGAGATTGTAGTTTTCATTGATGTCAAAGGTGTTCATGAATGACAAAGGAATAACCAGTAGATATGGTAGCAGGATAAGTTCAGCAATGACAAAGGTGTGGATGAGATAGTAAGACCAAAGAAACTATGTAATGAACTAAAGTGGTCTTTGTGATGTGGATATAAAGTTATAGGTCTCTGGACAGTTGATAATATAGAGATAAAGCCAAAAACAATCCAACAATATATGCTAGGTATTTATATGAAAATCAGAAGCAGAAACAAAGAACAAAGGAAGAAAAATCCAGTAGTATGCTAGGTTTTTATATTAAGTTCTAAAGCAGCATAGAGACTAAGAAGAACTGATTGTATGCATACTTAACGTAAAGATTTGAAGAAGTGCAGAGATCGAAGAAAAATTATGGAGAGGAGATTGTAGAAACTATGTGTAACAATGGTTAAAGAAATAAAGAACACAGGTCGAGTGGAAGTGGAGATGCAGTATGAATGACAAAGCTGGTTAGATAATCAAAGAACATAGAAACTATATCTGTGAGAGTGTTTTATTTATAATCAGTAGCATGAGATTCTCTGTGTGCATCTTCATAGCTATTAGAAATGGTCAGAGAATATTTCCGCAAAAGAAATAGTGAATTTGGACAATAGTTCAGAACTGAATAGTGAAGAAGCTTCATGCACGAAGATCCAATGATTGAAGATAAGTTCTGCAAAGGATAGGCAGAAAAGGTGAATTTCCGCAATAGAGTATATATCAACAATCGAGATTACATCTACAGAAGATCTAAGGTCGAGAAGAGTTCACAAGTGTATGAAGATCGGACGGTTGAGAAGCGTTCTGAAATAGATCGACAGTCACAGGAGAGTTCCGCAATAGAAGGAATCTGAAAGAAGAGATCCACAATCAATCATCAGATCGATGATTAGAAGCGCATCCACAGGAGATCAACAGTTCAGAGCATCTGTGAAAAATTGTAGAAGAAGAAGTGGGGGTGCAGAAGTTTAGAAAGAAAAAAGTTGAAATCATTGAAAAGTTGAGTTTTCGACTTCCACCTTCTGGAGTGTGGAAATGAAAGTACGGAAAGAAAAAAAAGTCAAAATCATTCAAAAGTTGAGTTTTCAACTTCCTCCTTCCGCAGTGTAGATAGGAAAAAATTTGAAATAATTGAAAAGTTGAGTTTTCGACTTTCGCCTTCCATGGTGCAAAAAGGAAAGTGCGGAAGGGAAAGTCCGGAAAGAGGAAAAGCATAAGCTCATTTTTAGAAACGTTGAGTTTTCGAATTTCTCCTTCCGTAGTGAGGAAAGGAAAGTCCAGAAAGCAGAAGAGCATAAGCTCATTTTTGGAAGAGTTTCCAACTTCCACACTCCACAGTGTGGAAAAGGAAACATGAAAAAGAAAGACCGAAAAGAGAAATGTATAAAATCGCTAAAAGGATATGGGAAATATCATAGTTCTGCATTCAACATCCTGCAATTAGGAATATCAATGGTTTGGAATGGTTGAGGCCAAAAGATAAGTGCAGAAAGACACTTTGATAAATGTCATAGCCAGGAAATCTGCAGTCTTGAAAATAAACAGTCCAAAACAGCTTGAGACAAAGATCAACGACTTTGGATGAATGCGGGAATAAAAAGTGTGGAAAGTCACAACTCAAGATCGGACGGTGGAACTAGAGGTGAATGAAGATCAACGGATTTAGGAGATTTTGATGATAAAAATGCAAGAATCATAGGATCAACATTTATGGCTGAAATTCATTGTTTAATTAGATCTATGGTGGAAAATAATTTCGTTAGTTAAACATTCACGGATGAAAGAACCTTTCATATTTGTGAAAACGAATTAAGGGCTTGCATGTTCCAATGGCTAGGATTGATGACGAGGAAAGATCAACAGAGGAGGTAAATTCCACAGACCTAACATGCTCATGGAAAATAAGTTTTCATATCTGCGAAATTGGTTGAAGGCTTGCATATTTTGACGGAGGACATCTAATCAGAATTACATCTACAATGGAGAGAAATTATGTTGATTCAACATGCGTGGATTAATGAAAATTTAAAATGTGTGGAATGTGGTAGGCGCTTAAAGTTTAAATGACGGATATTAAAGGAGGATTTTGATCAAAGGTTGGAAATAATTCCTCTAGGTGAACTAGCATAGAGAAATTCAAAATGGAGATTAGTGAAATTAAGTAGGGTCACATACTTCGACGGTCCAAATGAATGCATGGCATAGATCAATCACTGTAAGCTATTTTGCTGGTTCAACATGTAGGTGATTTAACCACCAGGATACGAGTGAAATTGTAAAAATGATTTAAGTTTGGTTTGTTCTCCACCATTTATTGAGGTGTTTAAGAGATCCAACGCCTAAGAATGATTTTTCCTATTAGAATAGCCAGGTGTATAACCAAAATATTGTATGCAAAATTATTGTGGAATCCAGGTTTGTGCTAACGAGATCAAAGTTCATGTTGTGCTGATTTGCAATGGTGAAAAGGTACGTTCGCAACTGTGAAGAGGTGCGTCCAAAAATTGTCAGGAGAGGTGTCCACAAAAAACATGAGGGTATTTATTGACAAAGTGTGAAGAAATTATTTGTCTTTGTGTTTATGAATAACAGAATCCAAGGAGTAGATATCATACCGATAAAATATTAGTGTAGGGTGGCAGTGTGGTGCTAGGGCATGCAACAAGCCTACAGGGGGTTGTATCCTTCTTCCAATGGTAGCTGGTAAATAGGGTGTCATAGTATCCGTTTAGTAGTAGCTGAAAAACCAGGGGGTCGTATCCTTCTTTCAGTAGTAGCTGATAAACTAGGGATTCATAGCATCTTTTCAGTAGTAGCCGAGAAACCAAGGTGTCGTAGCATCCTTTTAGTAGTAGTTGATAAACCAGGGGGTCATATCCTCCTTTCAGTAGTAGCTAATAAACCAGGGGTTCGTAGCCTCCTTTCAGTAGTAAGCTGATAAACCAGGGGTCCATAGCCTCTTTCCAATAGTTGTTGGTAAATAGGGTGTAATACCATCCTTGTTTGTAGTAGCAGGCTAAACTATTTGTAAATAAAAATTTTGCAGTAATAGGAAGAAATTGTGGTTTACCCAATTGGGGTTCTATAATAAAAATATGTGTTTTGGGTTTCTTGTTGATTATATGTTTTGATTAAAATTTAATAAGTGGTTAAAATGGTAAAAAGTTAACAATACTGATTCACCCCCCCTTTTAGTATTGACCAATATTCCAACAACTGGTATCAGAGCGAGTTCTTTCATCATAGTTTAGCCACTGGAGGCTAAGAGCCTATTTAAAACAACTGTGGATCAACAAGAAGGTTTATCCTCCAACAAACCTCCATTGTTCATAGGAGAAAATTATGCTTACTGGTGAGAATGAAGTTCCATCTCATGTCCCTTGGATGGAAGGTTTGGGATGAAACTATAAAGGAATATAAAATAGGTGACCAAGTACATACAGACAATATAGAACTAGGCCAATATGAAGGTAATGCCAAATCCCTAAATGTAATCCTGAGTGGGTTAACAAATTGTGTATTTACAAAAGTTATGAGATGCAATTCTGACAAAGAAGCATGGGATAAGTTAAAGATTATCTATGAAGGAGCATATAAGGTCAAGGAATCCAAGCTTCAGACATAAAGAGGGCAGTTCAAGACCCTAAAAATGAAAGAAGATGAAAACATTGGAGAGTACCTCCTAAAGGTGGATGAAGTTGTAAACTCTATTAGAGGTCTTGGAGGGAAATTAAAACAAATAGGTGTAGTAAGGTACTGAGAACATTACCAATGAAGTATGACTCAAAAGTGTTCACTCTAGAAGAATGGGATGACCTTGATGATGTGACAATATATGAACTACATGGAATCCTCACTGCATATGAGATGAGAATGAGACTAAATGAAATCTCAAGGAAAGAATCAACATTTACAACCTCATCCAAAAAACTATCAGAGAACCTAGATGAGGAGGAAGCTCTTTTTATTAAAAAACTTGAGAAGGGCACTAGAAAATATAAAGGAAAGTTACCCCTAAAATGTTTTAACTGTGGAAGAATTAGACATTTTTCCAATAAGTTTCATTACCCAAAAAAAGAGGAGAGTGATCATGAAGAACCCTGTTGTCATAAAGATAAAATCATAGGTAAGAAGAAGTTTAAGAAAAAGAAGAAGAAATTATATTCCAAAGATGATAGTGACGATGAAAATGAAGATGCAGAAATCCTATTTATAGGAGCAACAAATTTAGATGAGGAATTAGAAGTGGACATAGAAGATCAATGCATGGTTTTTGTTGATGAAATTGAAAAGAGTAGAAAAAGAAACAAAGTTTTGAAAGAGAAACCGTCAAAGTACCAAGAACAAACAAATCAAACTATTATGGACTTGAAGAACCAGCTTCAAGAGGCCAATAAAACTGAGGAGGATATAGTAGTTGTAATAACCCAAAATTTCATAAAAATTCAAAAATTTTAAAGTGACATAAAACGTCTAAAGTCGCAGCTAAGTAACTGCTAACGGTTAGCAGAAAACGAAACAGTTTATAAGAGATCATGGGATTGTTTCATTAAAAGAATCTATAAACTAAAGGATGTAATCTTAAAAACCTGTGTTAGTACTATTAATGACTTAACAGCTTTAATTTTATCAGAGTTAGAATAGGACTTGCATTAAGCTACTATTAGATATACTAATGATTTACTTTTGTCAAGTAGGTAAGAATTCTTGTTTGAGATTGGGGCTTACTTAGCATTCTGCTAACCCAATTGGACTACTAGTTCCTTACAGGTTTAGTAGGTAAGCACAAGATCCAGTAGATGTTAGAGCTCAAAATGACACATCTCTTCCTATGACCACTTTCCCATGATTTCATCGCATGTCGACACTTCCATGACAACACTTCATGAAAGTCACTGAAAAAACACCTAACTTGGAGGACCCATATCTTGAGTTTTGTAACTCTGTTTGACCTCATCTCTACATCATTAGAAAGGTATCTATGTTAGATAAAACTTTTCAGAAGACACCAAAGTATGAAAATGCCCATAAATACCCTAAAAATAAGTTTTTTTTTATGTCTATGCGAGTTTCCTTAAGGAAACCAGTGTACGTACGCGAGTTGCTATATATAATAGTCATGTATGCCTTAAATACATGATTTTCTACATTTCAACCCATGTATACCTCCTCATGAATGTGACTGTTTTTTGTGCAACCCACGTACACATCCTGAAAATGTCAAAAAAATATGTATTTTGAAATTCGGGTAGTTTGGGTAGTTATGCAACTGATTCCTTCAGTTGTAACTACTTTGTCTTTGACCTTAACTCTTCATAAATCATATAAATAGAGGTAGGGAGGTCCATGAGAGGAGACTTGAATATTTGCATTGTTATGTTGGAGGATTTGGAGCTCTCTTTTCCCACACCTTTTCCCTAGAAGGATTCTCCTTGTGTTGCAGAGCTTGGAGGCTGAGTTCCTTGGAGAAGAGAAGCAATGGAACCAGATCAAGGTTTCGTGAGGTGCTGAACTTGAAGAGAAGGCATATTTGTACTTGTTTTCAAGATTAATAAAGATGTGATGTCCTTCTTCTTCCTAAATAATTGTTCAATGTGTGATTGAATCTCTGATTATGATTATATGATGTTATTTATCAGATTATGTTTTCATGTTTCATTGAATATAATCTCCTTTCATATAGTTTGTTTGGTTTGATGAAAGTATAACTTGTTTTGCAGGTCTCTTGGAGCAAGAAGAGCAAGAGGAGCAAGAAGAGGATTGAAGGGCTGCTTGGATCAACCTTCGTTTGGCTAAGGTATGAACCATTCTAATCTCTGAACTTGCTTATATATGCTTGTTGAACATTGTGCATCTCTCTTTCAACCCTAGTATGTTGATGGCCTCTTAAACCATAGCCATATGAAACTTTCCTTTACGATAGAATTGGTGACTCTGTTGGGGAGAGCCTTGTCTGTTTGAGGTTTCTTTTTCTTTCTTACAGCCTTTTGTAAATTTTCATTTGTTTCTTACAAGTTAGGAACACCTTTCCTGCCTTCCTAGGTCAATTTTTGATCCTTTTTGTGCCTTTTGTCATCCATACGCTACTTTCAGGATAAATAGTTGTGTGTCTATGTTGTATACGTGACTTGCACTACCTGCAACCCGCATGTCATACACGACCTGCCTTAAGGAAACCCGCATATGCACCTGAATTTGTGTTCTTTCATCATTTTTTAGGGTTTTTGGGTGATTGAATGGATTTTGTAGGGTCTTCAAGGGTCCTCTGCATGTGCATGACTCCTGAGAGGTTGTTTTATCTATGTTAAGTGCTCTTTGTCTATCTTGTAAGTATCATTCAAGTCTTTGAACTTGTTTTTGCTGCCTTCCCCCCCACCTCCTTCTTTGGCTTGAACTTGTTGGACAAGGTACTGAGCAACCTCTGTTTGTAGGTTTAGATTGATACTTGGGACTTCTTGACCTGTGTTTATGTCAGTATTATTGCTCAGTCCCTTCATTCCAAATTTTTTGTCTTGTTTACTTTTGTGATCCTTCCTTCCAAGAGAGGTTATATCCAACTTTAGAGAAACCTAGGGTGTGTTTGTGGGCTGTAGAGTAGTTGTGTATTTGCTTTGCTTACATTACTTGCTTGCATTAGTTGATAAGCTATTTTTCTTTTGCATTTATAAAAGAAAAATATAAAAAGAACATATACTTGTTTAATATGCATGTAGATTAGAGTTTTTTATTTAATGCACTGTACATCATTATTTTTGAAAAAATAAAGAAAAAGAATTTGTTCTTTTGTGGCTTTCAAGTTTCTATTTGAAAAAAAAGAAAGAGAATAGTTTTTGCTTTTTGCATTTCAGTTCTCTTTGCTTAGTCATTTTTTTTCAACTTTGAGTCAAAACACCACATAAGTTTCACACCATTTACCCTATGACTAAAAACAACCCTAAAAATATACGATATAATTTAAAAATGATTAGTAAGTTTTATTTTATAGGGTCATACACCAACTAGCTCAGGCTAGACTTGTGGGATAAGGAGTTTAAACTCCCCACAAGTGTTAAAATTTCAGAAGTAGTTGGCCAATCACTAGGCAAACCCTTTTCTATGTTGATTGTATCTAGGAATCTCCTCTCAAATGGGAGTTAAGCACGATGTTGCATGGAGGCTTGGACTAAGGAGATAACCCTCTGATTCCTTGTCAAAGTGTAGAGCAAGGTTTTTGCGCATCTGGGGATTCTATCTTAGATAGGGTTTCAGGATTTGCTACCCTGCCCATTCATACGAACCAGGCTTGCAACTATCCCCCCAGACTATCAATATAGTTAAGGTATACTTTAGTCTCTTTGACATCTAGGGTTCATACACAGGTACACCGAAAGGCTATTTCTGGTTGACCTTGGACGGGCTTGGAAGGTAACCCCAGTAGAAGGTGTGGGATGGCGGTGGGTGATTCCTTCGCTTGTGCCTAAGAACATATATAGGGATGTCAAGTAATTGTTTATCAAATTTCTTCTGTAAAGCATATCTTATACATGTTTGTCTATTTGGATTTAGGAATTTCAGTGAGTGCTCTGTGGTTTGTCTATACTTAGTTTGCCTTCAGGTGTGTGCTTTGTACTTTTGGTTTTCTGTCAACCTCAGAATTTGTCTCCTTGTTTGAAAATATGGATAACACCCCTTTGAACACCAATGAAGAGATCCCCATGCTGGGAACTCCTTGTACTATTCCTCTCACAGGGAATGTTGGTGTTCCTTTGATGGCCACCTTGAATCTGCCTGGATTCACCCTAGGGCTACCAGTGTGGTTGTTTTCCACTCCAACTATCCTGAATGTCCTCGATGCTTCACAATTAAGCTCCTTATATCATTGGCATCAAAAAACTGCTTCCCCTTCACCTGTAGTTGATAATCCTCCTCCTTCTACCTCATGCGGTGAAAGTACTGATACTAGTAACCGACAGTCTAAAAGGAGTAAAAGAAGGAGGAATATGAAGAAGGCACATAAGAAAGAGGGAACCTGTTCAACCTCTACAAGTCAAGTTGAGCCTCACCACCCAACCTCTGCAGTTCATGCTGGGGGCACCTATCCAACCTCTGCAATTCATGTTGGATCTAAGCACTCAACCTATGCAAGTCAAGTTGATCTTCACCATCCAACCTCTATTGATCGTGTTGGTGGGATCCTTCCAACCTTTCCAGGTCACATTGGATCTAGTCACTCAGCCTCTGCAGTTCATGTTGAGGGCACCCATTCAACCTCTGATGTTCAAGTTGAACCTCCCCATCCAACCTCTGCAAGTCATGCTGGATCCATCCACCCAGCCTCTGAAGTTCATGCTTGTGGCACACACTCAACTACTGCAAAGCATGTTGATCCTAACCATTTAGCCTCTATTGTTCATGCTGGTGGTGCTCATCCAACCTCTGCAAGTCATGTTGGACCCAGTCTCTCAGCCTCTGTAAGTCATGCCAGAGGCAGTATTTCATCCCCCGTGGTTCATGCTGAAGATAATCCATTAGCCACTGTGAGTCATGTTGACACTGTTGAAAGGACTACCCGTTCAAAACACAAGCCCAAGTTTCCTTGTAAGCTTTGTGAGGGAGACCACCTTACTTATAAATTCCCTTCTATTGCAGACATGTGAAGAGTTTGGTTCCAAGGTCATCCCATTTTTGAACATCCTGAAGTCTCTCAACAACCAGCCTCTCTTAGTTAGGTTGGACCCAGTCACCCATCCTATGGTGGTCATGCTGGGGGAAAACTCTCAGCCTCTGCAGGTCATGCTGAGAGAAAACAGTCAGCCATTGCTAGTCATGTTGACACCATTGAGAAAATTGGTCGTTCGAAGTGCAAAATTAAGTTCCCTTGTAAGCTATGTGAGGGAGATCATCTTACTCACCAGTGCCCTACTATTATAGAGGTGCGAAGAGTGTGGTCCAAGACTCAAGAATTTCCTTCTCCCGAACAACCTATAGTTTCTCAACAACCTACTCAACCTTTGGTTGATCAAGTGGCCGAACCAATATTAGCTTTGGTCGATCCCACTCTTATTTTAGAGAGTGATTCTGATGTGATTGAACCAATGTCTTCTTTGGTCAATCCCACTCTCCCTTCAGAGAGTGACTTTCACGAAGCGGTTGAATCGATTCCATTGTTAATCAATCCCACTCTTCCTTTGGAGAGTGAAGTTTCTGCTAGTCACATTTTCTTCATTGCCAGTTCAGAACTTATTGAACAAGGGGGAACTGAACTCACTTCATATCAACCCCCACTAAGCTATCGGATTGCTTCATTTGATTGGGATAGCCTAGTTGAGCCGCTCCTTCCTTCCGATGCTCCTTTCCAGATAAAGGTCAAAGTTGAATCATACACGATTGCTCATTCTATTGTTGATGAAGGAGCCTCCGTTAGTATCTTGTTTTCTCGTGCTTGGCGAGGCATGGGATCTCCCATCCTTGTGTCGACATCTAGTCAATTACTGGTGTTTGATAGAAGAACTAATACAGCCTTGGGAATTATCACTCAAACACCTGTTACTTTGGGCGGGAATACCATCTTAGTTGACTTCATGGTAATAGAAGACCCCTTGGACTTCAATATGCTCCTTGTACGTGATTATGTCTATACCATGCAAGCTGTGGTGTCAACATTATTCGTGTGATGTACTTTAATCATGGTGAAGAAATTGTCACTATTGATCAGTTGGATTTTATTGATTTGTCTCCTGACCCAACTAGAGACCAGGCCTTTCCTTTATTGATTCCCAGTGTTTCTATAGACACTACCCCGCCACAGGTGAGATATGTGGCCTCGTGTCCTTTGCGTTCAATTGCTACTGAGAAGCAGCCTTTGTTTTCATGCTTACCTTCTCAAGACATGGTCCAAATAGTTGGCCAGGTGAGTCATCCTATACAGACTGTGGGGCCTAATCTCCACTCTGTTAATATATTTGAAAGTTTAGACATGTGTCCTATCTCGGATGATCTCCTTCCTTCGGATGGAGTCTTCTTAGAGTCTTTGATACAATCTGATCATCTATTGGATGTTGGTTCAATTCTGCCTAAGTCTAACCCTGATTTTCCTAGTAATCATGACCTTTCTTCTTATGTTGGTCTTTTTGAGTCTTTTGACTCTTCCTTTGAACAAAAAGTCAGTGATCCTGATGAGTTTGATTTTTCTTATGAATTTTTCAACTCCCGTGATACTGAATTTGTTCCTACAAACTCTATATCCCTTGTTGATTTTTTCTCTCCTTCTGAGGTTTATCTTACTAATTATAAACCCTCAGAACTTGGCACTATAGAGTCCTATTTCATTGATTCTACCTTGAGTACACATTTTGTAGAAGATAGCAAAGCCACATGTGTTTCTGCCAAAGTGACCTGCATCAGATCTTTTCTTTTGAGTATGATCCTGATGTTGTTGTTTCTTGGAGATAGGATTCTTAGTTGGATTCACAACTGTTTACTGGCCTCACCTTGTTGTTCAAGTTGTAATTGAATTTGAATGTTCCTTGCTCACGCTTATGATCCTAATGCCAGCTTCCACGCTTTTATCTCGTTGTATAAGCCCTCATGTTTTTTCTCATCATCGCTAAGCCTTATATCATTTTTCCTTTACAACTTGACACATTTTATCTTGAGGAGAAATTCCCCAAGTGTCTTTATCCTGCTCATGTTCCTTGCATTATGCATAGGCTTGTTCCTTGCACTTGGAACTAGTTTCGCCTACCTATGACACTCATCTCCTTACATTTAGAGCATTCTTTCTGCTCTCCTTCAAGCTCGTTAAAAACAGTAAGGAGGCTGCAAGTTGAATTTTCTGGACTCGTTAAAACTTTACGAGAAAGATATTGAGTTTCTTTCGGCCAAGGTCTTATTCCTCAAAATAGACTTGACTGCCGAGTAAACTTGTCCGTTCAAACTTGTTAAGAATATGTGAATGGGCATCCACATTGGTGGCAGGTTATCACTTTCTTGAACCATGTGGAATAATACGAGAAAGGAACACTCTATTTTCTATATAATTGAGAAGAGTATTCTCAGGTATAGGTTTATCACTTTTCCGGACTTGAGGGAATAAATTTATGGAAAAGGAACCCTCGGTGTCAACTTAGTTTTCTCTTTTTCGTGCTCTGGACCTAAACATGAAAAATATTTTGAGTGTACTTTATGTCTTTTTCATGCTCATTAAACCCTAAAGAACAAAGCATCGAGTTTACTGTTGTAAGCCCCATTTCTCGTAATCAAATGGATATTTTTGAGTGATCTTGCCTTCCTTCACACTCATAAAACTCAGGCTACATGCTTCTTTTGAAGGAGCGTTGGGTAGGTGATAATTTAACCTTTTCGAACCATCATGACTAAATACGAAAAAGGTGTGCCTTACTTCTTCAGAAGCTAAGGGAGTTCTTCTGTGGTATGTTTTATACTTTTTTGGCCTCAGGAGACTAAATTGGATGAAAAAGTTCCCACTGGAGTATTCTTTGGAGTTTTCATACTCTCTAAACTATGAAAACACTATCGATCATGTATTAGTTCGAGCTCGTAAAATCCACAAATCAGTTCTTTATCAAGCATTCTTTTGTCTCTTCTTCGAGCTTTCCAAAAATGAAGAAGGTCTCAAGTTGGCTTTCTTGGACTCGTTAAACCTTTACAAGAAAGAGGGGAAGGGAAGTTCGTTCACATGTTTTTTACATCATGGCAGCAAGTCTTTTTTCCTTGAACAAAGCACATTTTTTGAGTCTATCAATAGTTGGGTCCTAGTATTTTGACCTTATCCTGATTCAAAGTTTCTCACTCCTCCAGTTGGTCATTTTTTCAATTATATGGGGAATATGTCAATGTCTCCTACATTGCAGATTTGTGTCGTTGGTCCTTTTGTATTAAAAGCTACCTAAGTCACTTTTGTGTCATGCTCACTGTTCAAGGATTAAACCTTTGTCGGCCATTCTGTAGTTTCCTTGACCTTTTGTGTCATCCATTCCTTGGTATCAGTTCATTACATCATGTCTTCGGCTATCCTTGTCGTGAAATTCAGTACCAATTCCAGATCCAATTAGTCTTTGACTTACCTCGTGTTGGATGATGAAGGATGCCTTAATGCCTTCCTTCCAATGGATCTCTTCCTATCAACTGCAACACATCTTACTCTGGGGATGAGATTTAGAGCTTTATGACAGTACCTTGGGGATTGTAGTCATCAGTGGCAATTTCCCTCGCTATTGGGTAGTGGGAATACCTTAATGTCTCCTAATCGATGGATTCTTCAAGTGTTCGACTTCAAGTCCTTGTATTCACACTTGTTAGAATGTACTAGGTGCCTTGGGGACCATTTTCATTAATGGTGGTTTCCCTCGCTTTTGTTAACTGTTCTCATTATTGACCAGTAATTAAACAGTTTCCTCCATGTTCGACTTCAACTCCTTTATTCGCATGGTTAGGATTCATACCTTTTGGGTGGTTTGGATTGAATACCTTGGGCCAACAGTAGCATCGTCATTTTGCTATTGCCCAAGTTGTGCAAGACCTTGTTACATTTTATATGACATTTTGCTGAGACATAGATCCACCTTGTATTTTTGTGGCTATGATCGATTGTCGAGTATGGATCCACCTTGTTTATTTGTGGCCATGATTCCTTTAGATTTGATATGGTGCCTTTTTGCATATTGAGCGACCATGATAGTTTCATCAGTTATACATATGTTGGATTTTCCTGTATCTTTATGGCGATGATTTATATATGGACTTGTATGTCCCAGAGATCATTTTTTGTCTAATATTTATCTCTCTTTCAAGTACCTTTGTTTGAGCCTTTTGATCTTGGATTCTCTGCTCTTTCCATACTCAGTTGTTTCCTTCATAATGTATTTCGGCTATCATCTTCCCCTCTAACCTCATACATTAGGGGGCATCTGTTATAGATCAAAATGACACATCTCTTCCTGTGACCACTTTCCCATGATTTCGTCGCATGTCAACACTTCCATGATGACACTTCATGAAAGTCACTGAAAAAACACCTAAATTGAAGGACCCATATCTTGAGTTTTGTAACCTTGTTTGACCTCATCTTTGCACTGTTGGAAATTTATCTGTGTTAGCTAAAACTTTCTAGCATACACCAAAGTCTAAAAATGCCTAGAAATACCCTACAAATGAGTTTTTTTATGTGTATGTGAGTTTCCTTAAGGAAACCAATGTACGTACACAAGTTTATGTATATAATAGTTGCGTATGCCTTAAATACGTGACTTTCTACATTGCAACCCATGTATGCCTCCTCATGTACGCAACTGTTGTTTCTGTAACCCCCGTATGCCTCCTTAAAATGTCAAAAAAATACGTATTTTGAAATTTAGGTAGTTTGGGTAGTTATGCAACTGACTCCTTCAGTTGGAACTACTTTGTCTTCGACCCGAACTCTTCATAAATCATATAAATAGAGGTAGGGAGGTCCATGAGAGGAGACTTGAATCTTTTCATTGTTATGCTGGAGGATTTGGAGCTCTCTTTTCCCACACTTTTGCCCTAGAAGCATTCTCCTTGTGTTGCAAAGCTTGGAGGCTGAGTTCCTTGGAGAAGAGAAGCAACAGAACCAGATCAAGGTTTCGTGAGGTGCCAAACATGAAGAGAAGGTATATTTGTACTTTTTTTCAAGATTATTAAAGATGTGATGTCCTTCTTCTTCCCAAATAGTTGTTCAATGTGTGATTGAATCTCTGATTATGATTATATGATGTTATTTATCAGATTATGTTTTCATGTTTCATTGAATATAATATCCTTTCATATAGTTTGTTTGGTTTGAGGAAGGTATAACTTGTTTTTCAGGTCTCTTAGAGCAAGAAGAGGATTGAAAGGCTGCTTGGATCAACCTTCGTTTGGCTAAGGTATGAACCATTCTTATCTCTGAACTTGCTTATATATGCTTGCTAAACATTGTGCATCTCTCTTTCAACCCCAGTACGTTGATGGCCTCTTAAACTTTAGCCATAGGAAACTTTCCTTTACAACAGTAGGTGTTATTTAAAATTACGTCGAGAACATTACTTTCCTAGCACATTAAGATGCTAGTTTAAGAAAAGGTTAAATATGTTGCTTGTCTTCAAGGTGTCTTCAAGGAGGTAATGTAAATTATTTTTCGTTGTTATAAATCCATAAATGTATTTATAACTAATGCCATAATGACTTTCCATCAAAAACATAAACAATGCTTTAAATTGCAAGACTGAGTACTTACCAAAGTTCCTTCAATTGTATGAAGATTATTTTCTAAAAGCCTAAAGGACAAGGTTTGGTTTTCTTGTGTTTACAGTGTTGGTTAATTATAAACTCCTATACAGAGAATAGAGCTCATGGTTTTGAGCTTAAGTTCACTTCAAACAATTTAGTGTCCTTGCAGCTATTCTCACTTCAAGATTTAAAAGAAGTCCTTTTTTTTAAAACATGAACAAGTTCCTATGTTTTTCAATTATAAATTTAACAATGAGTTATTAGAATCTTTAAGATAAATTCTCCATGATTGTTAGTCTTCAGTTTCTTGATCACTCCTTCATTAAAATAGTATAAAGGTCATTTTTTTGGAAGTTTATGGCTTTTCCTTTTTAATATATTTATAAACTATATTATAACCATCTCATAACTCGATACTATTTCTAAAATTACACCATATATTTGACTTGTTTGAAAGCATGAATATCTTCTATGATAATAAATGGTATCCAAGTTGTAACAATAGTATTCAAGTTATAACTATAGCATTTAAGTTATGACAATGTTATTGAAGTTATAATCTAAGGTAGAATTACCTACCAAACAAACTACTATGATGAATGATGTAATCGGAGAAACCACAGTATCGAAATGACCTGGTCATTTCGATACTGTGGTTTCTCTGATTACATCATTTACTATGATCAAATCGAAATGATGGCAAATTATAAGTTGTATAGTTTAAACCTATACTTTGCTAAATTCCAAGGCATAATATATATCGTTGGAATAATGCATATCATGAGCAATCATGTGTTACATAGTTTTGGAATGATTGTTAGTTTGATAAATCGAAATTGTTGATTGCAGCGCTGACTATAGGTTTCGACCCACACTTGTTGAAATTATTGGAAGGGCACATGGATTGTTTGCATCCACTCAAGGGTTGACTTAAAACCTCGAAACCCTTATTCATGTGCATTGCAAACTGTGGGTTCCTCCTTTGTGCTGGCCAAGCTGAGAGCTCGTGACCATGAGAGGCTTGTAACTACCTTCAAACCTTTGGCATTTCACCTGCAAATACTATGCATGACTGTTAGGAGAATTCGTTGATGGTTTGGTCTCTCTGAGTGTTGAAAATTACATTGTGAGTGTGGTTGCTGGCTTTTCATTATGGCCTGAAGACTGTACTTGTCTCAATCCTGCAACTATTCACACCTAGCTTCTTCATTTGTATACTTGAGTCGGTTTTCTTTATTTTTCCTTCGCAGAGGTAACTTCAAGGCTTCTTGCCTTTCGGTTCCGTGCCAAACGTGATCTGGTGTGGCCATCTCTTCTTGGTTTTGACTCCAAGTTTAACAGGTAAACACTTACCCTCACTCGGTTTTTCATTTGTTTTTCTTACGAGGGTTTTACAATTTTATGCAAATACGTATTAAAATGATTTGGTTTGGAACTTGCAGGTTCCTGCTACCAGCTCCAATGTTGTAGGTGAAAACGAGCTCAATCTTCAGTCTTTAATTCTAGTTTCAATAATTTGTTTATGTAATATTTTTAATTATTACGCTGTATTTATAATGATTTCCAATGCACAGTTTATGGGAAAAAAATTACCGTGTTTAAGAGTAATATTTTACTCTGGTTTTGGATTTTAAAGGGTTAATTAATAAGTAAACCCTACATCTCGATAATAGTATTATTATACTTAGTAATTTTTAGCTCTGTTTAATTAATGATTTTTACAGTTTGTTTATAATTTTTCAGCTAAGAAAGATTAGGGTTTGTTGCTGCAAACTTGTAAATAGGGTATATTTATCTTCCAATAACTTCTATGGTTCTAGATAGATTATAGTAGAATCCTTCTGTCTTAGACAGAGATACATAGTGTCTAGAATTCAATGTTATAAAAATGTTTTACAGATTATTTTTACCTGGTTCTTAGATGTTAGCCTATTTAATATACTTATGTTTAATTATTAAATTGTAATTTCTATATTTTATAAAGAATACTAATACTAGAATTACTTCTATAAATAATATTATTAATATTCTTTTACATACTTATATTTTAGTATATAAATGAAGTAAATAAATGCAAACAATATTTACTACTTCTTTATAGTAAAAATCATAAGCAAACTAAAGTAAAATCTAGTTATAGTTTTCATTCAAGTGAAAGAATCATCTTATTCACCTAAATGCCCAGCTGTACTAGAGTACTGCATGAGTCGGGCGTGGAAAAATACAGTATGGAAATTCTAATTCTATATGTTTTCTGATTTCGCATATTCATTTCTATTTCTAACATAATCTGTAATTTACCAAGTCTAACATTACACAGTTACTCCTTTCTTGATAAACCCTAATTAAATACTAACATGCCTGTAGTTAGAAACTAATAAACATTTTACTGAAAATAGTAAATAAATATAATAACATAAAGACAAATAGAACATGTCAATGATAAGACAACAACAACTTAAGGAGGATGTTCCTCCCAACCAAACTCCTGGAGAGCGCTCAAACAACGCTTCCTCAGGACCCCCGAGCTTGTTCCTGGTCTTCTTGGAAGAGAACTGGGTGGAGAATATAAATTTAATACCTTTGTCATTTGACTGGTCCAATTACCTCAGTAATTAAAATATGCTCACAGCAGTATGAACTTCAGCCTGAAAGCTGCAATAAGTTTCAGTCTCAATAGTTAACCCCTCAAACTCACTTCAGTAATTCTCTCCAATGAATTTCTCTTGAGTAAATTCATTCACCCTGAATGATCATCTCTAGAATGAGCAGCCTCAGCTGTCTTCAATGGGAAATTTTATAGAGATGCCTAGGTCTTCTGGGTCAGTTTTCATTTAATGAGCCGCCTGCTCTAATTCCACTTTCTTGGGGAATTGTGACCACAAATATAGGGAAGTTGCCACCCGCAACAGTTGGAAGTAGTTTGAGGATGCTGCCACTTGTCAGTTTACTCTCCACCCAGTCTCCTCCACCAATTAACCAGTAAACACTCTTTTAACAGCTTCCCTAAGCTGTTGTCTCATCATTTATTTATTTATAAATAAAATATTCTAAATAACATTAATTATTCTTGACCCCAGTGGGTCATCAATTACAAACTTAGCATAAAATATAACACAATGTTCCTCAAATAACATTAAATTGTTTTTGCAAATTGGGGCATGTGATAGTAGTTCTCCTTAGGGACAGAATACAATACTCTGAGATACTTGAAAAAGAGATTATCCAACTTAAAAAAGGGTTTTATGAAAAATGTATCAAATCAAAGTTCGAAACCGGCTCAAGGATCCTATATGATATATTAAGTAGTCAAAGATCATCATATGATAAAGATGGTCTAGGATATGACAAAGAAAGGGAGCCAAAATATCTCCCTGTCTCAAACCAAGGTGGAAATCAAAGAAGCTATAATGCAGTAAAGAATACTGTTAAAAGGGAAGAAAGCAAGAAATATGCCTCATCCTTCACTGACAAAAACAAAGCTAATGAGGTATCCAAGAGACCAAAGACAAACATATATCAATAGATATTTTTGGGTCATTGTTACTCCTGTAATAATTTTGGTCATGAAGCCCTGAACTACACAGCTTATGGAAAGAGTTATGAACATAAAAATGATATGTCTAGTAAACCAAAAGGAAAAAATCATAACCATTTTGGACCTATTCAAAGATATGACATAAAGTGTTACAAATTTAATAACATTGGACATATGGCCAGAGAATGTAAACTAAGTAAGAATGTTTTAGTAGAAAATCAAGAGCAAGAAGCTGAAAGATTCCTTAAATATAGAGGAAAATTCTATGGGTACTATCATTGTTGTTATAAGTTCAGTCAGAAGGCTACTGACTACAGAACCAATGGAAAAGATCAAATTTGAAGAAGGAAACAAGACACTAACACAGAAGATAATAAAGGGCAAGTAAGCAGAATACCTCATGAGAAGATATGGAAGAAAAAGTCAGACTGCGAAGATTCCAAATATATAGAAGAAATAAGGATTTCAAACATAAATGAGGTCTCCAAAGATGATGATGAGCATAATAGTTCCATAAATAAGGATGACATCCATTATAAGGAAAAGGAATATGGAGATATAAAAGAATACACCAATGAAGATGAAGATAAAGGTGATGAAGAAGGATTTAGTGATAATCGTGGGATTCTTTACTAAAAAACCCTATGATGATTTAAAGAGAACCCTGAAAATAACATTAAAGGGGATCATATACTTAGGGGAGTTATAGAAGAGGAGGCACAATATAAGGGGGAGATATGATTATAGGGGAGTTGTAAGAATGAAGAAAGATAGGAAATCGTCAATGGCATAACATGTTATCCTTTTTCATTGTTGTCAAAAGGGTGGTTTAGATATTTCCATCAATGCCAAAGGGGAGTTTTCATTGATGTCAAAGGTGTTCATGAATGACAAAGAAATAACCAGTATATATGGTAGCAGGATAAGTTCAACAATGACAAAGGAGAAGGTTGAGTCTTTGTGGCTAAGATATAAGTAAAACTAGAAAAACTATGTAATGAACTGAAGTGATCTCTGTGATGTGGATCTGAATTTATGGGTCTCTAAGAGTTGATAATATAGATCTAAAGCAAAAAATAACCCAACAATATATGCTAGGTATTTAGATGAATATCTGAATCAGAAATAGAGAACCAAAAAAGAAAAATCTAACAGTATGCTAGGTTTTTATATGAAGTTCTAAATCAACATAGAGACTAAGAAGAACTCATTGTCTGCATACTTGACATAAATATTTGAAGAAGTGTAGATATCGTAGAAAGAGTATGGAGAGGAGAATGCAGAAAATATGTGTAACAATTGTTAAAGAAACAAAGAACAGAGGTCGAGTGGACACGGAGATGCAATATGAATGACAAATCTAGTTAGACAATCAAAGAACAAAGAAACTATATCTGCGAGAGTGCTTTCTTTATAATCAGCAACATGAGATTCTCTGTGTGCATATTCATAATTATTGTTAGAAATGGTTGCAGAGGATTTCCGCAAAGAAATAGTGAAGTTCCGAAATAGTTCAGAAATGAACGGTGAGGAATCTTCCCGAATGAAGATACAACGGTTGAAGATAATTTCCGCAAAGGATAGGCGGAAAAGGTGAAGTTCTACAATAGAGTATAGATCGATGATTGAGATTAGATCCATAGAAGATCTAAGGTTGAGAAGAGTTTCACAAGTGTACAAATATCGGATGGATGAGAAGCATTTCGAAATAGATCGACTGTCATAGGAGAGTTTTGCAACAGAAGGAATACAGAAGAAGAGATCCACAATTGATCATCAGATCGACGATCAGAAGCACAACCACAGGAGATCGACAGTTCAGAGGATCTGTGAAAAATTGCGGAAGCAGAAGTGTGGAAGGAAAAAATCCGAAATCATTGAAAAGTTGAGTATCCGACTTCCGCCTTCCACAGTGCTGAAAGAAAAAAAATTGAAATCATTGAAAAGTTGAGTTTCTGACTTCTGCCTTCCGTAGTGAGGAAAGCAAAAAGTCAAAATCATTGAAAAGTTGATTTTCTGACTTCTACCTTCCACAGTGTGGGAAGGAAAGTACGAAAATCGAAAAAGCATAAGCTCGTTTTTGGAAATGTTGAGTTTTCAACTTTCGCCTTCCGCAGTGCAGAAAGCAAAGTCCAAAAATTTGAAGAGCATAAGGGTGAATCCACGGACCTGGGTAACACTTTTTGGCAAGCCCATTTCGGCAAAAACAGAAAAACGCACCTCGGTCGAGGGCTTGTTAAGCCCTCGACCGAGGTCTTAATATCTCGACCGAGGTTTTATCAAGCCCTCGACCGAGGTATTTAAATACCTCGGTCGAGGTATTTAAATACCTCGACCGAGGGTTTGTAAAGCCCACAATACCTCGGTCGAGGTATTTAAATACCTCGACCGAGGTATTTAGATACCTCGGTCGAGGTTCATACCTCGGTCGAGGGCTTAAAAAAACAGACTTAGCCCTCATTCAAACAAATGGAAAATTTACTGTGCCTTGCAGAGGTGTAAACCCTGCCATTCCTAGCACATAATTGAGCGGAGTTGATACCGATAGATTCACCAACGAATCTTCTATCCATTGACGTATCATGCACACATTTTGGCATTCATATGATATTTATTTTTTAATTAATTCTAAAACTTATACTTAGAAAACCACACTGCAACTTCGAAGCAGCTCAAAGAAAAATCTGCAGAGTTAAAAATACACAGCCAAAAAATTATTAAAAATGTACACATCACATATCGACGTGTCCTCTTCAAAAGGGTATCTTTGGTTTTTCAATTTTTGGAAAAATAGAAAAAATTCCTTTACGTGGACAAATATGTGTTTAAAACGATGTTGAAATCGAATGTGGTCACTTTCGAAAAATAATAAATAATTGTATAATGCGAAAAAAATTAACAAAAAAATATGCACATCACAATGCATTTTATGTATATCATGCTCATATATTTATTTTTTTTAAATTATTAATGCAAGATTGAATTACTCTACGTGGACACGAGCCACTTATTAGATTCTTCAAATTTTTAAGGTCACACAGTTCATTAAATGCAAAAATTCACACATTAAATGACATCGGAATATTTTAAAAAAAACATCGCTATGAAGCCAACATAATATTCTACAATTTGTTTTTTTACTGCAAGTCAAAATTCACATGGCATATATGCGTTTTCAGGGCTTCTATCTAGCACATGAGTAAAAAATCAGGTTTTCATCGCCAAATTTGACCAAAAAGTGTTACCCATCTTCATGGAATCACCCATAAGCTCATTTTTGGAAACGTTGAGTTTTATATATCCACATTCTGTAGTGCAGAAAAGGAAATGCCAAAAAGAAAGTCTGGAAAGCGAAAGATGGAAAATCGCTAAAAGACTGTGGGAAATATCACAGTCCTACATCCTGCGGTTAGGAATATCAATAGTGACAAAGAAACTCGCAGGAGATCATCGTTGCAGAATGGTTGAGATAGAAAACTAAGTGTGAAAAGAAACTTTAAGAAATTTTATAGTCAGAAAATACTCAATCTTGAATATCAACGGTCACAAATAGCCTGGGACAGGGACTAATAGCTCAAGATGAATGCGGGAATAAAAAGTTCAAAAAGTCACAACTCGAGATCGGACAGTGGAATTTAGAGGTGAATGAAGATCAACGACTATAGGATATTTCACTGATAAAAAATATAGAAGCAATTAGGATCAAGATCAATGACTGAAATTGATCCTTGAATTATATTTACAGTGGAAAATAATTCCGTTAGTTAAACATGCACAGATAAAAGAACCTTTCATATTTGTGGAAAGGACTTAAAGGCTTGCATGTTCCAATGGCTATGATTGGTGATGAGGAAATATCAACGGAGGAGGTAAATTCCACAGATCTATCATGATCGTGGGAAATAACTTTTCATATCTGTAAAATTGGTTAAAGGGTTACACCTTTCGATAGAGGAGATCTAATAAGAATTAGATCTCCGATGCAGAGCAATTCCATTGATTAAACATGCGCGAATTAATGAACTTTTGAAATATACAGAATGTGGTAGGCTCTTAAAGTTTGAACAATGGAGATTAAAGGACGATTTCGATCAAAGGATGGAAATAATTCCACTAGGTGAACTAGCACGGAGAAAATCAAAATGGATATTAGCATAATTAAGTAGGGGTCACATACTTCGACGGTCCAGATGAAAGCATGGATTAGATCAATGACTGTAATATATTTCATTGGTTGAACATGTAGGTGAGTTAACTGCCGAGATGGGAGGGAAATCGTCAAAACGATTTGAGTTTGGTTTGTTCTCCACCATTGATTGAAGTGTTTAAGAGATCCAATTCCTAAGAATGATTTTGCCCATTAGAATAGCCAGGTGTATAATCGAAAGATTGTATGTGAAATTATTGTGGAATCCAGTTTTGTGCTAACCAGATCAGAATTCATGTTATGTGGATTCGCAACAGTGAAAAGGTATGTCCACAACTATTAAGAGGTGCATCCAAAAATTGTGAAGAGAGGCATTCGCAGAAAACATGAGGGTATTTATTGACAGTGTTGAATAAATTAGTCATCTATGTGTTTACTAATAACAGAGTCCAAGTAATGGGTGGCAGGCGTGGGGGGGATTCTTTTGGTTCTCGGAGGATATGTAGAACAAACCTTTACATGGGGTCTAGGTAACAGAACTAACAATGAAGCAGAGTGGCTGGCTCTTATCTAGGGTCTTCATCTACTAAGTACTAAGAAGTTTCGAAAGTTTTTGATATTCGAAGATTCCAGGCATGTCATTTACAAACTGATCAATGGATACCCTATTGGAGCAGTCAAATTCCGTCACCTGTTTGAAAAAGCTAAGCTTCTCATGTCTAAATCTTATGAGGCTTACCACATCCTTCGGCACAATAACAAAGCAGCGGACAGTTTGGCTAATGTGGGCGCCACTCTCCCACAAGGTCATTACAGTCAGGATGGAAGCCATCCCATCCTCAAATTCATTCCCTAATGTGGTGTTGGAAGCCCCCTCCTTGATCTCTCACTATGCGGATTATCATAATGAAATTCTTAACCCTCCTTCATTTTTTTGGAATCCTTAAAGCCCCTCCTTCTTCTTCGCCTTTTCTCTTTTTCACTCCCCTTTCCTTATCTTACTCCCCTTATCCCTCCTTTCTTATCCCCCCCTCCTCCTTTCTACCCCTCTCTCCACTTCACTTCATCGCAGCTGGCCTCCACTCCTTCCAGCCTCTCGACGGTTCCAAGCATTTACTAAACTGTCCCGCCAGATCCCCTCCATCCGCCACGTGGACTTTCTCCTATCCTCTCTACTTCTCGATCTCAGCAGGCTTTAAGACCTTCTGGCCCTTGTTTAATTGCAATCCTTCTTCACACGTTTGTTATCACCTTGTTTATTATTCTATGCCATCTCCTTGTAGCAACATGCTTATTTGCTCTGCTTTGGACCTTGGCTCTGGTTCTCCTGAAGGCGTGCGAATTCTCCTGAATGTGGTAGCAGGTGTTGAAGGAGGGAGGCTGCTGGGCATCCCATGGAAATCTCTCCCTCTCACTCATTCCTTTGTGAAGGAGAGGCTTGCTCTTGCAGCATTCTCCAATTGCCATTGTAGTTTCCCCTCCGCATCTTGTTCTATAGGCCCTGGATTTGGTATAAATATCATGCATTCTGGTAGTTTGAGATGAAGTTCGGTCTTGGGTTGTCTCTGTACTGGGTGGCAGGAAGGTGTTGTGGGTACTTTAGTTCATTTAGAAAGGCATGGGGGCTCTGTGTTGAAGCAGGATCTTACAATGCTCAGGCGTTTTCTTATTTTTCCCTCGGTTGAGATTCAGGACTGTGTCCTCGCTACTCATTCCTTGCACAGTCAATTTGCTTGCATTGAGATCTCTGTTGAAGCTACAAGAATGTATCAAGCTGGTGAAAACACAGGAATAATGGATATTAAGAAAACCTGCGGTTTCTGTATGAGATGACAGCAATAGGAGTCATGGACAACAAAGAAATAGCACGGGAAATCAAAAGCTTGGGAGAAACAGTGAGTTACACCTCTTTGCAGATCAATAACCACGATGCTCGGATTGATGATAATGAAAGCAACCTGCGAGAGATGATGGGAAAATTTGACAGGATTCAAGAATATCTTGAGCATTTGATCACCATGAATCAGGGAAGTAGGGTGAATGGAGCAACTGCAGGAGCTGAGCGCCCAATGGAGGAAGAATCAGTAGTGCAGCCCAAGAATTTTAAAGGAAACCCTTAATCAATTTTATTTTCTTATGGTTAAATGTTCTACTTTATTTTATTATGTAAATAGTTTATAAGGGTATATACTACCCGAGACACTAGCTATTTTGAAAAACCTTTGTGTGCAGTTTTTTGGAAAACTCTTAGGTTAAGCCTTCTGTGCATCAATTTTGAACTGCAAGAATACTCTGTCCTGCCACTGCTGTAATGAATGGTTGTGCACAGCTTGTTTTATAAAATACTTTTTTAGTTTTTGTTAAAAAAAATAACAGAGTCCAAGTAGTGGATAGCAGACTGATAAAATATCAATCTAGGGTGGCAGGGTGGTGCTAGGATAGGAAATAAGCCTGCAGGTGCTTGTAGCTTCCTTCCAGTGGTATCTGGTAAATAGGGTGGCATAGTATACTTTCACTAGCATATGATAAACCAGGGGTTAGTAGCCTCCTTTCAGTAGTAGCTGATAAACTAGGGTGTCATAGCATCCTTTCAGTAGTCCTTGATAAACCAGGGTGTCATAGCATCCTTTCAGTAGTAGCTCATAAACCAGGGTCATAACCTCTTTTCAATAGTAGTTGATAAACTAGGGGGCTATATCCTCCTTTCAGTAGTACCTGATAAACTAAGGGGTCGTAGCCTCCTTCCAGCAGTTGTTGGTAAATAGGGTGTAATACCATTATTGTCTGTCGTAGCAGGATAAACTATTTGTAAATAACAATTTTGCAGTAATAGGAAGTATTGGTGGTTTACCCAATTGAGGTTCCATGATAAAAATATTTTTTTTCTTGTTGATTATATGTTTTGATTAAAATTTAATAAGTGGTTAAAATGGTAAAAATTTAACAATACTGATTCACCCCCCCCAGTATTGACCAATATTCCAAGAAAACTTGTCAGGAATATGACTAATTCTTTCAAATCATTTAACATTAAGTCTGTCCCTAGGTCCCAAAATTTTGATGTTGATTTATTGGCTAATACAATATCTAGGTTGATCCCTCTTGAAGGTCTGTCTCTTGATACTTTTTCAATTGAGTTAGTATATAGACCTTCCACCCCAAATAATGTCACAAGTTGGAAAGTGTTCTATGATGATCAACAAATCCTTGACTTCCTGAAAGCTCAAGATACCTTCAAAGATGTAGCAATCGATGAGGCTAATCATGAAAAATCATTGTCTAATTCCAATTTTCCTTCCAACCTGATTCCTAAATTAGTAATAAATTTGGATAAGTATTATGAATTATAGGATAAATTTAAGAACAAAACTAACAGTAAGATGCACAATTCTTCTCTAAATTTCCATCCTGTCAATGTGGGGACCGAGTAGAATCCTCAATTGATTAATATAGGAATTAACTGTTCACCTGACAAGGAAAAATATTTTATCAAACTCTGCATGGAATTTAAGGATGTGTTTTTCTGGATACTTTTGATACAAAAATCATGCAGCACAATATCCCTATGAATTCTAGTGCCAAATCCTACCAACAAAAGTTGAGGAAGATGCATCCTAGTTTGGATCCATGTGTAAAAAAGGAACTTGAGAAATTGTTAACAACCAGAATCATATTCCCAGTAAGACACACACAATGGATTGCTAATATAGTCCATGTTTGTAAAAAGAATGGGGAAATAATATTGTGTGTAGACTTCAAAAATATAAGTAAATCATATGAGAAAGACAACTATCATGTTCCTCCAATGGAACAAATATTGTAGAAACTTGCAGGTGCCGAAATGTTCTCTTTGTTAGACAGTTTCTCTGGATACAATTAGGTATTAGTTACTCCTTTTGACCAACTTAAAACTTCCTGTAGAACTCCTTGGGGAACCTTTTGCTTAGAGAAGAATGCCTTTTGGATTTAATGTAGGTACCACTTTCTAGAGAGCTATGGATATAGCTTTCATAGGATTAATGCATAATTTTGTAGTAGTATATCTTGAAGACATAACTGTCTATTCTAAAAAGAGGCATGGTCATTTGTTTCCTCTTAAATAGGTGTTTGAAAGGTGCAGGAAGTACAATATTTCTTTGAACCCAACGAAGTTCATTTTTTGCAATTATAGAAGGAAACATTTTGGGGTTCATAGTTTCAAAAAATGGTATGGTTATTGATTCCGAAAGAACATACACTATTGCTAAAATTGGACTACCAAGTTCCAAGAAAGCCATGCAGTGATTCTTGGGTAAGATCAACTTCATCAGAAGTTTTGTACCTACCTTTTCTCAAATTGTTAGACCTTTACAAGACTTGATAAAAAAGGATGCACACTTTAAATGGTCCGATATTCAGAGAGATGGTTTTGCTGAAATTCGGAAAGTTATCGCAGAAGCTCCTGCATTGATGTCACCCGATTTCACCAAGGATTTTATTCTTTATAGATTTTTTGTTGACTTTTCTTATGCTACTGTCTTAACATGAAAACAAGTTGAGGACATAGAAAATCATATTTCATTTTATGAGTTCTACATTCAAAGGAGTTGAATTGAATTACTCTCAAATTGATAAGAATGCCTATATGGTTTATAAGTATGTAAAACATTTCATACCCTATCTCCCAAAGTCTAGAACTAAGGTTATTGTTCCTTATGCAACAATAATAAATGTCTTGATCCAAACGGAACTTGGTGAAAAACACGCTCGCTGCATGATTGCACTTCAAGAGTAATACTTAGAGATCAATCCTACTAAAATTGTTAAAGGACAAGGTTTGTGTGTACTTGCTTCCCAATATAATGATCTTGAACAAGAACAACTACAATGGAATCAAGAGGAAGGTACATCTGAAGATACTGAAAATGTTATTTCTACTCCAACATCTGAATGGTATGATGACATTAGATTGTTTCTCACTCAGGGGTTTTCTCCTCAAAATTTAGATTTCAATAAAAACAGGGCTTTGAGATTGAAAGATGCACCTTATCAGTTTATTGATCGTATGCTTTTTAGAAGAAATTATGATGGAGTTTTCCTTAGGTGTCTTGAAAAAGCATAAACTGATAATGTCTTGTTGGAATTACATGCAGGACCTACAGGGGGGAACTATTTAGGGTAGACAACTTCCCATAATATTCTAAGAGCTGGATATTACTTTCCAACTGTTAGCTCTGCAAGAAACTACCTAGGGTTATAGGCTAGGTATGCTTGGTAACTTGAGAAATCATTACCTTTCAGTAAGTGGATCGAGGGTATACTAGAATGGCACAATGGAAAGACTGCTAATCCAAATATTTTAATGAGCCAGTGCTCTTAGAAACTGCAAATCAGATGATAAATGATAGAAAAGGCATGCAGAATATTACTCAGACAACCAAATACATTAAATGCATGGTTTATACAACCAAGTACATATATAACGCAGGGCTATACTAAGCAATAAGAAGTTCCTCCATCAAATCATGAGCATAAGCTAAGCTAATTCAACAGAGTGCAGA
>LPNX010168984.1:2583-18160 GCA_001517045.1 Pseudotsuga menziesii
TAAAGTTTAGTATACGTTTGCAAACAAACAATAGTAGCAGCACATAGATATTTACTAACTAATATCTTGCTCATAGTGTGTTTGTATGCAGGGTTACAGGATTGTTTGAGTACACTAAAGGGGCTGTTATAAAATGCAGACCTAGTATAGGGTGGGAAACCACTGAAAGGGTTGCCCTTTTGGTTGGTAAGGCCTTGCACAAGCCCTAAAGAAGGACACCAAGGCTGCTTTAACAAGGCCAAGAGTATGAGGATGAGGTCGAGGTTAGAGAAGGTGGGAGGAGGCAGGGTGAGCCTCTGAACAAGGAGGCCGAAGGTTCGATGGGTGAGAGAAGGGGAGCTTGGGGTTAATTGGAGGTAGGTCATTGGACCGATCTGCTGCTGTGAGCAAATATTCAATCATTGTCTCAGGTGTCAAAAAGCAAGGGGATGGATCAGAAATCTCTCCTAAATCTACATGTTCCTCTAAATCTGGAAGGGTATCTCTATAAATAAAGTGTAGCATAGCCTGCATTGCATTCAAGAGAACAAAGGAGACACATTCATGAGAAAGGAGACAATAATTTAAGGAAAAAAATTACAAGCTCAAGGAAAATACCCAATATTCCAAAATTAAAATAAAGAGGAAGCACAATTCCATAATCATAGGAAGAATGAATGCTCACCTTAAACACCTCTGGCCTTGTGCCTTCGATGCTAATTTCTTTGTCATTCCACTCCCCAGAGGACTCAAAAAACATGGATTTAAATATAGGGGAACGTGCTGCCAGAACAACTCTATGGGCATGAAATTTTTCCCCTGATACATCAAATGTGACATCCACATTTTCAACATCTTCAAGCAGTTCCCCAAATTGTTGACCCAAGTTTGATTCAGGGATGTGAATATAGTGCAATCTGGGGCCTTGAATAGCAGAAACCACAACCCCAACTGTACAACATATTTTCAGAGTATCGTCCTTCACAAAATCTGATGATTCCAGCATAGCTCGCCTGAAGAAACGCTTGTAACCCCTAAAGATCCCCAAGAGGGTGAAAAGCAAAAAAAAAAAAAAAGTAAGCGGTAACCAGATTAAGCCGAAACCACCATGAGCTCTGACCTGCAAATCCACATACATACCTATGCCATATAGAATCTTGGTAGTGTTTTGTACAAGAGCAATATGTATGTGTATCAGATTGAACATTATAGCTAGTGAAAACAATTTCTGATGAACACATGGAAGATGTGTAAATGAAAGCAGAACCAAATCAAAATAGCTCAATGTCACTTACTGAACACATTTGGAATGGAATGGTAGCGGATTGAATCTTCTCCAAATCAAAATGGCGGACTGCTCCAAATCGACGAAATGGCTGACTGCTCCAAAACGAAATGGCAGATGAGAAATTCTACTATAATACCTTGCTTCCTTCCGATCCTAAGGGGCGCGGGAAAATTGAGAGTGGGAAAAAAGAAGAATTATGTACAAACAAGAGAAAGGAACACTATCAAAAATTCACATAAAAATACTACAAAAATTGAGATTGTATTTTAAGCAATAAAAGTAGGGAACTCTCACTCACGTGAATCCATTCAATTGTTTCATGAGGGAGTGTTAAATGTCTTACAAAATACTAACCATCACAAAACCTTATTTTATGGTGATAAGTGCTTCACATCAAAAAGAGAAAATCCATGGTACTAATGAAGGTGACAAATTCAAAACAAGATCTACTTATTCCACACTGCATAGTAATTTAGACTTATTGCATTTACCTAAAGAGGACTTTTCTTTGAAAAATATATATCTTAGTAATTCAAGGAAAATTGAGCTAGATTATTTCCTTGTAAAAACATTAGATTCTAGATATCAATATGTGTTGCATACAAAGAATTAGAGCAACGAAATGGCATCAACTGTGAATAACTCAAAAGTTAAATGTGTAGTTAGTGAGATACATTTTGAGTATTTGATGAAAATAGTATTGAACACAACTTCAACTCATATTACATTTTAGAAGAGACCATTTATGTTGAAAAAAAATGAAAAAATGGTGTCAAATAGTAGTCCTGACAAAGTAGGATCCAAATTTCTAGAAGATGTGTTTTCCACTAGAAGGATCATGAATGGTACACACAAGGAATATGAATCTTTTGGATAGTAGAATATGCAATTGTTAGATGGTACTTTGATTGAAACTATCCATGCCTACACTACATTTTTATGTGCTAAGGTAATATAGATTACATGTTATGCATGAAAAAATATGATAAAATACAACTATTGATGCTATGCAGATTTATGAGAGAATTCTCCATTGCCGGAGTGACACAACTAAACATGACCAAATAAATGACCAATTATTATGTGCTCATTTTAATTCTAGACATCCCATGACCAATTTTGGTCATTTATCTTGGTCCTTTTTAGTTTAGTTTTATCCTGTGACCAAAAGTGGTCATTTATCTTGGTCCTTTTTAGTTTAGTTTTATCCCGTGACCAAAAGTGGTCATTTATCTTGGTCTTTTTTAGTTAACTCACTTAAATTTACCAATTTTGGTCATTTATCCCTTGAAAAAATATATGGTGACCAAACTTTTTGGTCTCCTAGTCACTAATCTCTCATTTTCCACTAGTGCAAAATGTTTGATTCTACCTCTAGGGAAGCATCTTGCATGAGTGATAAGGAGGAAGACCTCCTTTCTCTAAGAAGTAGACAGAAATCAGAGTCAAAGGCATCAACATAAGTTATCCTAGCTAAGGTATCAGTGGGCTTGATTTCAGTGGGGATCTTGCTGTACATATTGTTGAATCTCTTGGTGAAGTTGGAGACAGACTCCCCATTTTCTCTTTTCAGGTTACTGAACTTTGTGGTATAGTAGAGGTGGTCTCTCCTTTCTTCCCAATGCTTTAGGAAAATGTCATCTAGGGCCTCAATGCCCACCACTGATCCAGCAGGAAGTTCCTTAAACCATTTCCTAGCCTAACTATCTAGGATTTGCACAAAAACCCTAGTCCATACATGTTCTTGCTCTATGTTAATATTTGCAACATAGCTGTAAAATGCCTCTAGATGTTCTTCAGCTGTGAAATCCCCTTCTCTTGTGAACTTAAGAATATACTTGAGGTAATCTCCAGTAGGCATGGCAGAGAGGGGATTTGGAAAATTTAGGGGGGCATACCTAGCTACCAGGATCCTTTCCATTTTGGTCAATTGAGGGGCAACCATTTTGGAAATGGGTATGGAAAGGGTTGAGGAAGGTAGCACTGATGAACGTACTTGCTGAGAAGGTGGTATACTTATCCCAGTGGAGTCACCAGGGATTGGATCTTCACAAGCAGCAGTGTTTGAAGATGCCCAAACCCTAGGATTTTCTAATGTATTTATAAATTCTTGAGAATTAAGTGTTTCAATAGAACAAATACTAACAGAAAAAATTCTTGAAATACCTGATGTGGCTTTTTGTGCAGCACTTCTGGTTTGTCTTAGTAAAGCCCTAACTCTTCTCAAAATTTCTTCTGGATCTGAAATAGGTGTTGTTGGTGGCCCTTTAAGGTTTTCTCTGGTACTTGGTCTTCTTGAATCCACCTTATTTCAATGGAGTCGCCAGATAGATGATTACAACTAGAATAGTGTCCAAGCTTTGTCTATCATCAAAGCAAGGATCTATGTCATCTCCTAGGGAAACTGAGCTTCAGTCTCCTCTCCCCGGCAACGGTGCCAATTTGTTATCACTCTAGGAAACTCCTCTAGGTTGTAGCTCGAGGATGCATGGTAACTTAAAATGTTAGGGTTTTCTGATATGGATAAATTCATGTGACCTATATAACCTTCCACTCTCAAGACATGCATGAAACTCACTCAATTACAAGGCTTTTAGTTACATCTATTCAGAAGTTGACAATAACGGGCAGGGATGGAGAACTCATTAGGTTGGCAGATTTACATACAAAACAGATGCATATACATGGCTAAATCATGATAAGGATAGTACTTATAAATCAAATCACATTAACACACCAATAGGATGACAACTATTAGTTATTAATCAACTTGAAAGTAACCTAAATACACATTCAGGCATAAGTACAGTAAAGACAAAGATGAAGGCTAAACAAATCATAACAAAAGAGCTTGTATTCAAGAATGAGCAAAATGAGAAGCTGACAATAGTATAGGTTTATAAATCCCTGAAGTCGAACCTTTTATATAAAATTAGTCTTAGGATTTATAGCCTTTTACAAAATATACAGATCCTAAAACCTGGATCTCTTTTTACAAAAATAAACAAAAGTGATAGTTTTTGCAAATTAGGGTTTGAAACCCTAACTAAATACTTGTCTAACTATAATTAAGATTTAGTTCACTGAATGAATATTTAAATAACTAAAGTAATTGCTGGCGATTACTGCTACTGGTCCTCTGCTAGTTAAACGACCGATTTCTCTTTGACAGCTAGGATTGGTGTCCTTTGGCATTGTTATGTCATAGTGGATCTCACACAGACCCTTTTCTAATGCTTCCCTCAAGGCCTTTTATCTTTAGATTACGTCCATGAACCATTTGTAATTGCCCAAAACCGGTCCTGTATGCCAAAACTTTCCTTTAATCCTTTGTCCGCTTTCGAGGGTTAAGAGGCCAGTCTATCGAAGTTGTTAGCTACCAAAAGTGGTGTTTTCAATGGCTAATGAACTGCCCTAGCGTCCGCCTAAGTCACTGAAAGCCCTATTTTGAAAAAATTATTAGGTTTTCTACAAAAATGTCCTTTCAGGCCTATTTTCTCAGCCTTCCTCTTCTGCGGGCTTCGTGCTAGGAGTGTTAACAATGCCTTGGCTAGCTTTAGGAGGCTAGAGACTAATTACTACTTCAGCTAGGGTTGATAAGGTGAGGTGTATGCTAGGGTTTACTTTGGCTTCCTTCAGCTACATCCTTTGGAGCCTAACCATCCTGTATAATCTGGTATTGTCCTTTAGGTATCTTGTGTTCAGCCTTTCAAGAAAATGTATCTTTATCTTTGCTCCAGGTAGGACTTGTGCAGTAGCTTGTTCCTCCTAGTCAATGTCTCATTATTTCTCTTTAGTTCTCTTTCCAAGACCTCCATTTCATAAACCTGCCTCAGTAGTTGATTGATATTTTCACTTCTAGGCTTGCTGGAGGAAGCCCTTTCTGCTGTTTCCTCTTGCTCCTGTGGTGTGGAGGATGGCAATGCTTCAGACACTGGTACAATTTGTAGAGCTAGGGTTGTATCCTCTTCTTTTTCTTCCTCAGAATCTGAATAGGGTAGATTTAAGATATTCTCATGATGTGCTTCTACCTCCTGACCTATCTCACTGAAGTCCAAGTTCCTTTTTTCCTTCTTGGTCTTGGAAGAGGAGGGAGGTTGTTCTGTTGCTGCTACTGGGGAAATGACCCTCCTCCTTCTTCTCCCACTCCTTGGTGTGCTAGATTTCTTGGCAGGATACTTCCCTTTATCCTCTAGCTGAAGGAATGTCTCAAAGCCATTCCAGAACAGAAAATAAGGCCAAGCCATATTTCTTCTCTTCAACAACTCCTGGACCAATAGCTAGATAAGACCATGGTGGGACAGCCTACCAGCAATCTTGGATGGCTGGGATTTTACTTGATGTGCCATCTTCCCTAGACTTCTGTGTAAATAAAAGGGCAGATTGAGAGGGCTTTTACTTGTGAAGTGATTCATGAGCTTGAAATGGTAGATCATTGCTCTCTTATATCTCCCTTCACAAGTTAAGTAGACCAAAATGGCCTTCAGCAGCTCTAAAGATAACACTCTTCTTCCATACCATTCTCCCTTCATATCTTTCATTACACAAGTTCAATTCTTCCTACTATCAAACTAAATTTATTTTTGGAGATAACACAATTCATGAGGTGGGAAAAGTAAATCCTGTACATATCCGTACAATGTAGGAAGAGGTTTTCTCGTTTTGTGTGTCATAAGACGCCTTAGGAAAACCCGATCGAGTTTATACTCGTTTTTCTCGAACTTTTGAGAGGATCGTAGTTGTGCTGTATGTTTTTGCTAGTGAATGACATAAAATAGAAGTGGTTCTAGAAACCCATTATTGTAATCTTTGAATACTTAATAATATCAGTGTTCTCATTGGAAGTGGCCCAGAGACATAACCCAGGAGGGGTGAACTCCATTATCATCTCGTGTCTATCAATTTCATGGTTTACTTTCTATTTATTTGCTTATGTGTAGATATTTAAGAATTTAAATTTCAGTTTTAAAACTTGTTTATGAGTAATTAACATATAAATTTCACATATAAAAGAGCTATTGAATTTTCCCCATTTAAAGTATAAATTTCAAATTGCAACCATTAATATAAGTAAAAGAAGTCAATTTGTATGCATCTATTATAATATGAAACATTCAATACTTTGGTGCTAATCCATTATTAAAGAAAAAAAATTTCATTATATGCTTACACTTCCAAATAAATTAACAAGTGCAATGTGAGGGGATTTCTTGAAATACTAATAAAATAGTGAGCCACAACCACAATCAATGAATGCCAACCATCAAGCATTTATAAGAACTAGAAAATGTCAATTTAGTTGAGTTCCCAACAAAATAGAAATGTAAATTGGATTGAGTTCTTGGCAGGTTTTTAAAAGTATGGAAATTTAAATTAATATGGTAATTATTTAAATTTTACACATGCCTTGTAATTAATGTAGCTATGGGAACTCACCTCATGTGTGGGAAATGAGGGTCTAGATGTCAATGACATCAATCTAAGCCCGACCCTACGGTGCCCTCTTTACTCCATTTGTGGAGTTTATGAGCATACACACTTTATACAATGTTCATCGATTATTATTATTAATTTTTTTGTGTAATAAGGGAATTAGAAACTGACCCTAGGGTGCCTTCTTTGCTCCATGTGTGGAGGTTATTGTTAACTAAATCCTTTGGGATGACTTGTTTAGTTTAGTTAACTATTTAGTTTAGTTATCTTAATAACACTGGTTCTAGCAACCGTCCTAGTGGGCAACTGTTTTTCCTAATATGTATATATGTATCAACTTTATGTACTTAATAATATATAGTGGAGTTTTATTATGTTCTTCAATGGTATTAGAACCATGTTGAAGAAATCGCTCTGTGCAAGAAACTCCATGTCCTGAATTGAATGAAGAGATCATTGCGTTTTCTCATGGAGGAGTGCAGCCATGAGTGCAGAGGTTGTAAATTCTGGTAATATTGTGAAGCTATAGTTCTTTAATAGAAGTAAAAAACTAAAATGCATTCTGTAATATCAATTGCGGGAGTAGTGCTTTCTGGAAAAGCAAACTACCAAGAATGGTTTTGGAAAATAAAGAACACTCTTATTTCTAATTATTTATGGGAGGAAGTTTGTGAAGGAAAGGATGATAAAGACCCAGAACAACCTACATATGACAAACAACTTGCAATTTGGAAGAAGGTGTATGCTTTAATTTATGCTTCTGTAACTAAAGAGGTAAGTCAGCGTATTCTTTCTAGCACCACAACATTTACAACATTAAAGAAATTAAAAGATCTTTATGATTCCCATTCAGAACTGGAGATTATACTATTGTTGATGAAGTTATTCAATCTTGAACTGAAAGAGAATGATCCCATGAAGTTAGCTTCCAAAATTAAAGCCATTTTTCATGATATTGAATCAATTGGTGTCAAAGTTTATATGCAACTCACTACATTCATTAAAGTCCTATATCCTACTTATTCGCACTACTTAGAATCGCTTCAAGCTAGTGGATAGATGAAATCCATGACTTTTGATTTTCTCGTAAACAAAATTGATGAAAGAGAGAAACCCTCTGGGAAGAAGTAATCTCTTTCCAATTCCACTATTGAGACTCTATGTCTCACCCAGAAAGAGTAGAATCCTAGAGGGGAGTCTACTAGACCTGACCATAGTAATAGTGGTCGTGGTAGGAGAACATTTAGAGGTAGGGGGAGTAATAATCATCAAGATGACATACAAAAAAAATATGTCCAGAATGATAGATAGTCTATTAAATGCAATAGATGTGGTAAACTTGGTCATACTACCAATTATTATCGCACTTCTTGGAAAAATATTAATGAGAAGAAAGAGCAACAACCTCTAGACAAAGGAAATCCGCCTGAATCTGCTCACTATATAGTTTCACATTGTAATATTAGTATCATTGAAGTCTTTAGCACTTCTTTTGCCTCTTGGAAAGACACTTGGATTTTAGATACTGGAGCCACATCTCATATGACCTTCATAAGAGATTGGTTTGAGACATTTAGTGATCATATTGATGGTATAATTTATTTTGCTGATAAGTCACAGTTGAAGCCTTGGGAATTGGATCTATTCGACTTAAGTTACCTGGACTTGCTGATAATTTTTTGCATGATGTTATTTATAATCCTCAAGTAAAAATAAATTTAATGTCTCTCATACAAGTTAGGAAGCAAGGGAATTATATACATGTATTTGATGGTATAATTTAAATACAAAGAACATCTGATGACATGATTGTTATGGCTGGTGTTGAAGAATACATACTTTTAAAACTAAAAGGGACATCATCTTTTTTATCCAACTTAACTCTTTTTGGCTTAGCATAGTGATACTATGTCTTCCAGCTTATTGTGGCATGCTCGTTTTGGTCATATTAATTATGATAGTATCATAATTATGAAGCAACAAGGTATACAAGGGCTTCCTACTATTCCAAGAAACTGTAGACTACATGTAATGCTTGTATTTTAGGAAAGCATTGTAAGCATCCTTTTTACAGGTCTACTTCCAGAGATTCCAGGAATTTAGGACTTATACATTCTGATTTATGTGGGCACATGCATGTTCCATCTACCAATGGTAACAAATATCTGTTAACATTTATTGATGACTACACCAAGATGTGTTGGTTTTACTTGTTGAAAGAGAAATCACAAGTTTTTGCAACTCTTAAAAATTTCTATTTATGGATTACAAATGAAACTCAACTTAATATTGGCACTCTTCGCTCAGATAATGGTGGTGAATACACATCTAAATATTTTGAAAGGTACTTACAAGATAATGGTATTAAACATCAAACCACCATTCCTTATTCACCACAACAAAATGGCGTGGCAGAAGGCATGAAAAAAACTTTGCTTAATAGGGTGAGGTCAATGATGTTTTTTCAAAATGTCAAGTTGATGTTTTGGGGAGAAGCAGTACTTTGTGTAGTCTATATTCGTAATCGATGTCCTTCTACTGCCATCAATAATAAATCTCCTTATGAAATGTGGTATAATCGACTTCCTACTATTCAACATTTTAGAGTTTTGGGTTCTCCTTGCTTTGCCTTGACTCATACACAACAACATAACAAATTAGGTGCCAAGAGTCAAAAATGTCTTTTTTTGGGATATTCTAATACTTGCAGAGCTTACATGTTGTATGATGAGGAGAACAAGAAATTTGTTGTTTCATGAGATGTAGTTTTTCTTGAACTTGATAAGGATGATTCTACTATTGATAGAGAACTCAATCATTTGGATAAATTCCCTTCCAAGAAGTTCTATTATGAATGGGATAATGACCTTCTACATCCCGAAGGGGGGATTCAGATTCTAGACCAATCTATGGATTTCCCTTCAATTAATTTTCCTTGTGTATCAACACTTGAGAACGAAGAAAAATTAGTTGATAATAATGATTCCGTAGAAGAAAAAATAGATGACAATAATGCAGAAATGAATGACAATAATGCAGAATCAAAAATTGAAGAAGCTATTCAGTCATCATCGCAACAATCAGTTCATAGATCAATACGAACAAAGACAATTCCAAAAAGGTTTGATGAATTTAATTTAAATTTTTCTATTGTTGTTAATGAGCCTACTACTTTTGAAGAAGTTGTTAGTTGTAATGAATAGAAAGATGCAATGTAGAAAGAATATGATGCTCTTATTAAAAATGGCACCTGGAGGTTGGTGGACCCTCCTATTGGCATCAAACCGATTGGATATAAGTGGGTTTATAAAGCTAAATATAAGGTTGATGGCTCACTTGACAAGTACAAGGCAAGACTTGTAGCAAAGGGGTATGCTCAAAAAGAAGGTATTGATTACACAGAAACAATTGCTCCTAATGCAAAATGGGGCACTATTAGACTTTGTTTTCTCTTGCAACTCAAAATGGATGAAAAATACATCATATGGATGTAAAAACGACCTTTTTAAATGGAGATCTAAAAGAAGATGTCTATATGTTTCAGCCAGAAAGTTTTTCTGTTGAAGGAAAAGAACAGAAGGTATGTAAATTGGTGAAATATTTATATGGTTTGAAACAAGCACCCCGAGCATGGTATGAGAAGTTAATTGAGCATCTTCTGAAATTTAATTATAAGCATTTCAATCTAGATGATGCAACTTTATGTGCTAAGAAATTTGGGCGATCAATTGTATATCTAGTTGTCTATGTTGATGATTTGCTTATCACAGGGAAAAATGATGACTATATAGTCTTTATTAAAAAGGAGCTACAAAAGGTTTTTTACATGAGAGATTTGAGATTACTTCACTATTATTTGGGAATTGAAGTAGATCAAAAACCAAAGTGCATCTTTATTTATTAAAAGAAGTATATTGGGGATCTATTGCGTAAATTTGGGATGCAGGATTGTAATTTTGTTTCTACTCCAATGGAGAATAATCAAAATCTTATTTCACCTGAAGGAAGTGCATTTGAAGATCCAACAAAGTACATGCAACTTGTTGGAAGCTTGATTTATCTTACTATGACTTGCCCTGGCATAACTTTTTTCTGTAGGAATACTTTCCAGGTTTATGCATCAACCTTGTGAAGGTCATTGGATCGCAAAAAAATGAGTGCTCAAATATTTAAAAGGTACTCATCCGTTTAGCATGAAATACTCTAAAGTTTTAGACTTCCATCTTACTGGTTCTTCAGATTCAAATTTTGATGGAGATAAAGAGCATTGGGTGTCTACTTCAGGTTATTTGATGAATCTTAGATCAACATCCATCACTTGGAGATCACGAAAGCAATCAGTTCCTGTTGATTCTACAACTGAAGCCAAATACGTTGTAGCAACTCAAGCCACATAAAGAAATCATTTGGCTTGGGAAAATTCTTGAAGATTTGCAGGAGAAACAAAAGACTTCAACACCTCTCTTTGTTAACAATACTTTTACAATTCAATTAGCCAAGAATCCTAACTTCCATGATCGAACCAAACATATTAACACCAAATATCATTTGATTCAACATCATGTTGAGGCTAAAACCATTCATTTGACTCATTGTCCTACTTGAGAGCAAATCACTAATATATTTATCAAAGCATTGGGACGTGAAAAGTTTGAAAAATTCAGAATGTTACTAGGCATGTCAGATGACCCTTCGGATTAAGGGGGGAATGTTAACTAAATCCTTTGGGATGACTTGTTTAGTTTAGTTACCTATTTAGTTTAGTTATCTTAATAAAATTGGTTCTAGCAACCGTCCCACTGGGCAACTGTTTTGCGTGATCTGTATATATGTATCAAGTTTATGTGCTTAATAATATATAGTGGAGTTTTATTATGTTCTTCATTATTTTTTTCTTCAGTTATGAGCATACACACTTTATATAACATTTATTGAAGACTCAACTTTTGAGCATACACGCTTTATATAACGTTTATTGAGGACTCAACCTTCGCAAGTGTTTCGTCGAGACTCGAATCGATGACTTGCATAAGAGCTTATACGCCTTAATAAAACTTGTAGTTTCCAATTATTCTACATCCCCGCCCCTAAGCCATCAATTATCAAGTAGCATTGGTATGTCAATTCGGTCTAGGGGTTTTGGTTAGAGCTTATATGGCTTCCTTGAAAATCATTCAAATTTAAACACTAAATTACTCAAGTATTAAGCAAGTGATTAGACAGAATCATGACCTGATATTTTAAATGACAACATATACTAATTTCTTAATCATTGAACTTTGAGCCGGATGATATTTATTTTCCTTAGGAGGAGTAGGGTAACTCGGGAGCAATCTTCCCTCCCGAGTGTACTTACTCTGGCAGGTCCCAACGTCGATAGTTCTATCTCCATACCATTCACATAGGCATCAACCATTGGCCTCCATCCTATGCATCATGGCATCCACCATGCTCCCACATCTTCGATCCAGCACGCATCCGCTCACTCAATGCTCCTGCATGCTGCATCCTCCATCCAGCACGCATCCACATGGAGTAGGATCCACGTCACTGCAGAGTGTACCTGGTTTCTGACCTGCGATCCCTGTGATCTCTCTGCCATCGTCCAACATCTCCCCAGCCTCGATAATCGTCGTTTCATTTATTTCAGTGGTTGGGGTTGTGATTGCCAACGTTAATGCAGAGGGAGTTCAGCGGGAAGGAACATTTGAATGCACGGAACCATCAGAAGAAGAGGATCCCTTCCTGCAGCACCAAGCCAGCGTATCCATACCTGCAGTTTGTGAATACAACCTCCAGTTGAGTACTGAGCCTGAGTCTCAACGTATTCTTCCATCACCTTCCAGGTATGTGAAAGCGAGCTCCATGTGAAATCCTAGCTTAATTTCTGAAAACATATTTAACATGTTAAAGACTTATCGTTACTGCAAAATATATCATCCAGTAATAATTCCTAATTCCTGCAGCACCGAGACAGCATATCTACATGCATTCAAGGAAGTTCTGCCTGCAGTTCGTGAATACAACCTCTAGCTGAGTACCGAGCCAGTTGAAGCATTGAGCAGCTGAAGGGTACTGAGCCAGCTGAAGCGTTGAGCAGTTGAAGGGTTGAGCTGGAGCGGCTGAAGCTTTAAGCTGGAGATTAAGGCGACCAGGTTCTACAGAGTTAGGAATCCTGGTGCTTCAGGTAGTCCTATGCTTCAGGCACTTATTAGAGCTTTGGCTATTTACTTTACTTGCATTATTTTTAGGTATGACACTTGTTCGTGCTTTTGGATAATGGGTAATTTATAGGTATGACAACTTCGCTTTCCTTCATCAAACTCTACTAATTCATGGAACCTGCATACACACATCACAGCATATCAAATACAAATTCTATATTCTTAGACTTCAATAAAGGGACTTCTGGTTATCTAATGTGTGCACTTGGCAGAGATTTGCAAACTATATAATCAGATATATAAACAAAAACCCTCCAGGATTACTGCGGGGCAGGGGCACATAAGCATAAGGTATTACTGACATACATACTTCCACAAAGGATGAATAGGTGAAATCAATCTGTTGTATAGAAGGTCTCAGAATAGTCTTATTAAAATATCAACACTTTTTATCCACCATACAAAACATCAATGCTCTAATTCGAAGTACGAGCTACTATTTCATTATCTTAAAAAGAGATCTGAATGGTCTGCATTAGTTAAAAATTAAATTTTGACAGACTTGCATGAATAGTGGTAGTCACCAAGGATGATATAGTGGAAAAAGATATGATTACATATTCAAAGATTTAGACCTGATGAAAGCAGAAAAGTATAAAAGCATGGACAAACTTCATAGTCGAGCAAGCAATCAGATGAGGGAAAAGAGGAAAGAATAAGATCGTGTACAGAAAACCAAATCGGCTTCACTAGGAAAAATTACAGTAAGAGGGAGCCACAATCAGATGAAACAACAGCAAGGTAGTGGGAGCTGAAGTTCTCTCCACTCATTGCATAAATACCTGTGGAGTCTGCAAATGATATGATTCCATCATAATTCAATCTGATGATCACCCACAGGTTCACATCCGCCACCCACTAGTTATTGGACCACTCATGAGAGAATTTAAAGTATGCCACAATTATTAGATCTATACTTAATCAAGCACTTTGCATTTGTAAGATTCTACTCGGAAAATGAAAAAAGAAATTAATGGTGGCCAATTTTAAGAAAAATTAAAAACTTTAGATCTGAAAAGGAAAGAGAAACAGATGAGAATAAAGCCATAAAGGTCAAAACTAGGAGTGGAGAGGAAAATGGAAAACCTATAACACCCACTATAAACGAGCAACCCCTTACACAAATTGTCTATAACCATTTCACACAACACTAGTCAAGATACTTGTTTACTATTGAAATTTGAAACACACTCTACTTTAGAGAAATTAGCAGGGAAAGCACTGCTTTCATCATTTAACAGAATTGCAATAAAGGAATAAATCAGACACCACCATTTGGTATTAAATTTTCAGTTTGTAACTTAGAACTCTGAAACAGAATTCAGAATATTATTTTTTGTATTTTAGTGTGGTTAGACATTGGGTTTTAGTCTACCATATATTCTATACATCAACTATTTTTTGCAGTGTCTTCAAGAAGTTTATTCTAGCCTAGCCTACATAAGCTGAAGATCTATATTTATCTTCAGTCTCCAATTTTGAGGCAAATATGTATACTAAATATATATTGATGGCTAACACAAGAAGAGGCACAGTTTGAGGAAGCCATTGTATTGGGTAGTACAAAGACAGCCACATCTATCATCAACAAGTGTATTCACCCCAACACCACAGTCAACAGCCAAGGTTTTTCAAAGCCTTAGCTGAAACGAAGTATTCATTCCTAATGAATTGAACAAGGTATTTACCCTCTTAGCTACACGCCAACAAGCAGACAGGGCCTTTCAAATCCTGGAACAGAGACTCGCCTAACTGTTCATTAGCTAAGGGTTTGATTAGAGAAATGGAGGGAAGACTTCACTTGTGTTTGTGCATCAATTTCCAGGGTGTAAGAATTTTAAAAGAAAGAAAGAAAATTTTATGAAGAGGACAAATTGGAGCTTGTTGTCCTATGTTCTTTGCAAATCCCACAAGATTTACAAGAAAGAAATGCAAGCAGAATTCATTCAAGAAGTTCCAGATAAAGCTCACTACCCAGTTTAGATATTTATGCAATTCACAATCAAGCAACATCACAACAAGCTTACAGAGTTTACCATCCAACCTCTCTCTGTATCTAATGTTCGCCACATCATGGATTGGGTGATAAAACAAGGGTCATAATTTGACTTTGTTATTACAGCAAGAGCCATGTGATCCACTAAACAAAATTCATGACTATGGGACTCCCCTTTAATGTTTAATGTCTAATGTAGCAATAGCTGGATGATAAGGACATGTCTTGTGATGGCAGACCATTCTGTTTTTTTTTAATAGTGCTCTAACCACTGAGGATCACTCTGCAAAAGCCATGGCTGACATGATTGCTTCTTGCATGCTGTCGGGCTCCAAGGATTGTTACTTCTGGGCAACTTACAGTAGTCCAAACCAAGCTCCTGATGGCAAGGAATACAGTCGATAACATCTCCATCCGAGCTCTGCAACGAACAGAAATTCAGACTCCTTTTATTCAATCATTCCTCTATTGCCGTGAGAGTGAGAGTTCTTTTGTAATTATGCTTTTAATGGCGGGCTTTTTAATGGCCCTCAATTTTTATTCATTGCTCTGCAACCAACAGAAATTCAGACCCCTTTTATTCAGCCATTCCTCTATTGCCGTGAGAGTTCTTCTGTAATTAAGCTTTTAATGGCGGGCTTGTTAATGGCCCTCAAA
>LPNX010169018.1:0-12099 GCA_001517045.1 Pseudotsuga menziesii
AAGGAGGGCATGGGTGTGCTCATGCTGATGTCATAGTGTGCTCATCTGATGCCAAGTAAGTCAATTAAACTTAGGATAGTGGGTAAATAGGCCAAAATTGACCAAAGAAGTGTGCATGTTGGGTAAATGACTCCAACAAGTCAGTAATTAAGAAATATTTACTCTGGATGATAAAAGATTTTCATGTTAAATCCAAAGTCAGTGGTTGCACAAACTCCACATTCCTTGCTTTAATTCCTAAAGAAGCTAATCCTTCTTCTTTTGATCGATTTAGACCCATTTCACTTTGCAATGCTTCCTATAAAATATTTTCTAAGCTATTAGCCAACAAACTTAAACCTCTTATTGGGTAATTGATTTCTCCTCTTCAAGGCGGGTTTGTAAAAGGGAGACATATTCTAGATAATGTAATTCAAGTCCAGGAAGATATGCACTCCATCTTTCATCGGAAGGAGAAGGGCATGCTTATCAAACTTGATATGGAAAATGCATTTGACAAGGTAGAGCTTTCCTATCTCTTCTCAGTTCTCCATTCTTTTGGATTTAGCTCTTCCTTCATAAATTTGATAAAAGCTTGCATTAACAAACCTTGGATAACGCCATTAGTAAATGGCAGATCAACAAACTTCTTTCAAGCTACTAGGGGTCTTCGTCAGGGTTGTCCTCTGTCGCCTTTTTTGTACATTCTCATGGCCGATTCCTTAAGCAGAAAGCTAACAGCAAGGAAAAATGATGGCATTATCCCGGGTATAATCTCAGCAGTAGGAGTTGAAGGTATTAACCATACACTTTTTGCGGATGACACTTTGCTCTTGGGAGGGGAATCTTTAAAAATGGCAAGAGTCTTTTCAGAAATTATGCATAAATTCTGTATTGTTTCAGGGGCACTCATCAACAACAGAAAAAGTGCAGTATTCGGATGGAATGTAGATCAATTAAAAGTTGAAAAAATTTCTCATATTTTGGGTTTTGAAGGATATGCTTCTTGGGACAAGGTAAAATATGTGGGTCTCCCATTAACTCTGGGTCAAAATAACCCTTCTCTCTGGATGGGAACCATTAGCAAGATTAGGGCAAAGATTGTTTCATGGGGTGGTTATTGGCTTACGAAGGTAGGAAAGGTTATTTTGATCAAGTTAGTTCTTTCATCTCTTCCCATTTATCAATCTTCTCTTCTCTTGACACCAAAAGCGATTATGGATCAGATCTCCAAACTGATCAGAGACTTCCTCTGGAGAGGTGGCAAAGGAAATCAAAACCGAATGCATCCTTTTAAATGGGAAACTGTAAAGAGACATGTTCTTGATGGAGGATTGGAAATCAAAGACCCATGACTATCGAACATAGCAATGGGAGGCAAATTGCTATGGCAGTTGTTTTGTAATAAAAAAACATCCGGTAAATAATATTTTCTGGAAAAAATACCTCCATGGAGGGAATCTAAGAAATCTACATATGGAAAACACCCCCAAAGGTTCAAATTCATGGAATTTATGCAGGAAAGGTTTAGATTTTTTTGTTCATCATCTTTTTCTAATACCAGGCAATGGTAGACAGACCTTGTTGTGGGATGATGAAATCAATGGACAAGCTCCTTTAAATTATGATAATTCCATTAGTGAGATAAAGAACTGGTTGATTAATAAAAGAGTTTTAAGATTGGCTAATATATGCCTTTGGGATGCTAAAGGAATCTAGAACACGTGGTCCCTTCCAGTCATTCCAGAACGTGAACTCCCCAACTCTTTTCTCTCTCCAGAAATCGATGATGGACAAGTTGGCGGGCAAGGCTCCAGTTCATCGTTCATGTAAAGATATGTGGGGCTGGGGCGTTAGTGGTTTCTACTATGCAGCTACTGGTTTCAAACTTTTACAGGATTCATCCCAGAATTGTTCTACAGCCTCCATTTGTTCCCACAACGCAACATTCTAGAAGTTGGTATGGAATCTTCCCAGCATTCCAAAAATCAATTTCTTTATTTGGACTCTAATGCACGATAAATTATTAACTAGAGAAAACTTATTAAGAAGAGGTTTCTTAGGACCATTTAGATGTTGCTTCCATCATCAAGCTGTTGAATCCTCGGGACATATTTTTGTTGAATGCGTTTTCGCTCAAAAAGTCTGGGTACCTGTTCTGCATGGGATGCCTTACTCTTTTGATCATGTTAATACTGAACCTGTCATGCTTTTTAAAAATTGGCAGTCAAGATATCCGGGTGCCCTTCCTTCTAGTCACGAGTGAGGAAAATCTGGCAAGCCATTCCAAAATTTATTTGGTGGAAAATTTGGCTGGCTAGAAATGACTTAATCTTTAATAACAAAACTCAGAAACTAGAAACTATAGCATCCAAAGCTAAAGCATTTCTTCTTGAAGCAGTTGGACCTCATCAAATTGGATCGAAGCAAGTGGATAAAACTCAGATGGGATTTAGCAAGCCTGTTATTAAACCTTTTTGGCTGGCTAGACTTTCAACAAATGAATTTTCAGAATGGTGGAAAACCAAAAATAAAGTCTCAATCTTCTTTCACGGAGCGTCAAAATGAAACCCGGGGAAAGCAGGGGCAGGGGGCTTGATTTTCTATCCAGGCAGAAAGTTAGAAACTATTTTAAGTTGGGGAGTAGGACACATTACAAATAATCAGGCAGAATTCTTTGCACTTCTAAAAGCATGTCAACTTGCACAAGAAGCGGGACATAACAACTTGCAAATATTTGGAGATTCTGGAATTATCATTAAAATTTTAAATTCTGACTCGTTTTTCAATAAACCTAGTCTGAATGTGATCATGCAAAGGTTGCATTCCATTTTGATAGATTGTGTTTCAGTAACTTCTTATCACATTCTTCTTGATTTGAATAAGCTGGTAGACATCAAAGCAAATCAGGGTTGTCTTCTTCCTCCTGGAATGCTAAGTGTTAATGAAGGACTGTGTTTACTGCATCCCATTCCTTGATAATGGATGGTTTTGATGTAAGGATTTGATTTTTTGGAACATTTTGTAATTGGGTGAAAGCCCAATATATTCTTTATCAATAAAAATAATAATCGTTTTGGTTAAAAAAAAGATTATTAATTATTGAATGCACATATTTAGAGATGTAAATGACTAAGAAATTAAGTTTCCTTAGCATAAACAATACATGTTTGCATAAATATCAACCATAGATTAAAATGGATTAGTCATGTTTTAATCCAACCGAAACCAATAATGATTTGACTAAACAAGTTTTAAGAGCTGAAGAGATTATAAAACGTAATGAACAAACTTTGAAAAATCATACACCAACTAAGCATTTTCACATAACAATGTAGCATGAACAAAAAAATAAGTTAAAACCATTCATACACTAAAACAATCCAAGCATTTCTGAAAATTCCCAAGCCTAGATTAAGCACTTCGTTAGATTAATTCATAGATTTATTTTTTACAATTGACTATGTACTTTACTTGGACATAATGTTAAGTTAAAAAAGGAATATAAAAGGTTACTTTAGAAAAGTCACGACATTAACATAATATAAAAGTCATCTTGTGGGGGGCAAGCCCCACCTTATTACCACATACACTCTCCAAGTCTCATATTGGTCTAGCATGAACTTAAACCTAGGGTGCTTGAGAGTTCAAATGTGACTACATGTTTGACTACTTCATCAACATTGATCTCCAACCGCTTTTTTAAACATAGAGTGGATGTTTTCAGGATATTGATATCTCGTGCTGGAGCTGATATATACTGCATAAGTGCCTCTTTGGTTACCTCTGTAAGTGCTTCTATTGCAATATCCCTAGAGTTGATGATCTCTCTAATTTCATCTTTTCTGATCTCTATGGGTTGAGGTTGGTCTATACTGCCCGAAGGGTAGTCAAATGGATTATTTGCATGACATTTGTTGCAACCTAATATAACTTTTGACATTTTCCAATAGTATTGAATACACTTTACTACAATGATGTCCCTAATTGTTTTCTCTCTATGATAGAGTCATGGTTATGGTGGACCTCTCTTCGTGTCATCCTTGGTGGATCTGTTAGTTATTGGAATGAGTCTCTCTACCATTGTGTAAGCTCATTCATACCCTCCCATATACCATCAAGGATGCATTTATGTTATTTGATTTCTTCATAGACCTCACTCAACTGAGCATGATTCCCTTGTAATCCATGCAAGAGATTGTACATTTGATCATGGTCTTCTACGAACTATTCCTGGATCATGAATGCATAAGACCTAAATTCTAGAAAACTCATGTTTTATTGTCTAGCTCAAACATCTCCTTCTTTAGGTCCCTTTTTCTTTTCGTATAGGCCTTTAGTTTGCTTTCCATCTCCTTAATATTAGCTTGATTCCCCATGGAGATGACTACATTTGTTGAAGTTGTGACAACAAGGCCCTTATTTATGTTGGTGAGTATAGGAGTCTCTATAACTATCACAAATAGATGTCTCCCAATGAGCTTAAGTTTGTTCTAATACTATTTGATAATTTTCTTCCTCCTTTTGTCATAGATAAATGTATCTAGGGAAGTAACAAATTCTTCTTTTGATGGAGTGAAATATCCTAGGACAAGTTTTACCAGGGGGAAGTGCCCACATGTTATAGAAGCAATTATGGGAGCCATGGAAGAGGCACCTACTCTTTGAATTGCAAGTATACTTAGTTGAAGTTGGCTTTCTTTTTCTTTCTTCTTTTCTTCTTTCTCATGCTTTCCAATTTCTTCTTCCTCCCTTCTCCTTTGTTCCCCAAATTCTTTCAATCTCTTTTCTTCAACAACCTTGAGATATGCTTCCATTTTCTTCTTCTCTTCTTCATCATTTCCAAATAATTCATACTATTTTTTTCACTGATGCTTTCTTGAGAATCTCCTTGCACTGACGATTTATGCCTTTTGCATCCTAGTCACCTTGAGATCTCTTTAATAGACTTGGATTGCCTAAATACTTCTTCTTCAACCCATAACTCATTAGTATATTCCCAATTAAACTTGTAGGCTCAACAGTTTTGTTCAACTATACTTCAAAAATCATTTGTTTGAAACGATTATGTACCAAATTGAAATGCATTGATGGCTTGAATGAAATACTATTGTTCTAGTGTGGCTAAAAATTCTATGGCCTTATCTAACATACATTTTGTTGGATCCCTGTGGATGATCATGTACAGTGCAATAAAAAAACTCGTAGGAAATATTGACATACTAGATGGAGTACTTATGCTCCCATAAGACTTTGTAGTAAACATGGATTGAGCAATCCTTTGGTAGCCACTTCCATCCCATTCTTGTGAAATTATTGTTGCACAAACTACATATAATAGATAGGAGGACATATAAAATTAAGAGTTCTATCTTGTGGCTTCATCCGCTTCATTTATAATGGCATGTTTGATGTTTGCAGAGAGGATTGCACCCCAATTGAAGGTAGTTCCCAATGTATTTACTTGCTAAAAGATAGGCACCCAAAACTTCCTAAACTATTTTGCATCTCTTTCAACATAGATACTGGCTAAAATGCGTTTGCCATTTTGTATGGAGGCCTTATGGACTTAGATGGGTATGAGCCAGCTATATCCCTAGGTCTAAACCTCTTGCTTACTCACCATTATTTCCTTAGGTAGGCATGGTAATCTAGGTCCACTACACTAACCCATTATTCAATTAAACATCCCATAAGCATAGGAAACTTATAATAAGTTTCAAGTTAGAAAGGATATGGAAAGAGGAAATGGCCTTCTCTTCGGGATATTTGATTAACCTATTGTCCAAATCTACTTTGGGAAGGAGTTAGGAAATGACTTTCGAGCTAGGAAAAGGGTGGACCTAGTTGATACTTTGTGTAATGTTGACTTCTTGATATTATGATATACCCCTATGTTCTTAGAATTCTTAGGAGGACAGATGGGAAGTTTTCAGGCTTAGGCATTTGATAGATTTCTCCCAAATTGAGGGAGAGCTCAATATTTGTATTAGTGCTAGTATCCCTATAGTTAGTTCGAACCAATGTTTCTTCTTCTTCCTCAAATGAAGACAATGCATGGACCATCTTGTTTTTAGACTTAGTTATCACGTAGGTCATATGTTCTTCCTGCGATTCATCATCATTCGATTTGAGAGTAACCATATCATTAATGCATTAGCAAACAATCACAAAATTGAGAAATTCAATGGAGTGGGTTGGCAACCTAGCAGATAATTTGGCCAAGTGGGTTGATGTTGTAGTTTGAAGATGATTTTTTTTAAGGGAATAGTGCCAAGCATCCCACTCTAGGTCGACCTAAGTGAAATAATAGGATGTGGAAGATGGGAAGAAAGATAATTGACTTAGATGAGCGAATGGGGGTTTTGAAGGCTTAGCCACAAGAAGGGTGCATTCAAGGGGTTTGGAATGGATTCAATTGTGGATTTTTAGCCATAGTCCTATGGAATGAGGATACCCTTGGGTTCAGTCTTGGTGAAGGAATGAGATAAAAGGTTCTATTGAAAGAGGAGGGGTCCAACAATTGGCTTAAAAATCAATAGGGAAAGGAAAGGGACTAGTGGAAATAATATCCTAACTCAAACCAAGGGTGGAATTCCATAATTTCGAACCAAATGTCATTTTACCTAATATAAATGCAAATCAACAGGTGGAGGCAGGATGTACTTACCATTGGGTGCTCAGGTTGAGGGGGTGAGATGGTCCTCTTTGGTTGGTCACTTAGTTGTATGGGAACTATTGACAAGTGTAAAATGATTTGGTTCAATGGAAAAATGTGTTTTTAAAACTCATGGACTCCAAATTCTAGTGTAGTTTAACATTTTACTTATTTAAAATCTGATTGGGGCTTAGAGGCTTAAGCCTCAACTATGTTAGAGAATTATCCTACTAACTTGTCGACATGCAAAATAGTTATTTGTCGGGAGGAAACGTCGATGATATGTGATCTTAACATTGCAATTTATTGGGGAAATAAACACCTAAGACTTCGAAATGTGAGTGACTCAAACCTCTATCAGGGCGAAAGTGCGCCTAAGTGGAAGCATATCGGTGAGTTAATGGACTATTTGTTTGATATATCATACATTTAAGGCTATAATTGAGCAATACATCATGGGATTTGGAATTTATTTGGTAGATGTTTCACAAAAAAAAAACTCTAACTTGTCGATGTTGTTGGGAGAAGGATTTAGTTCACTGAAGTTTTGGCGGGATAGGATTCTAATGCATCAATTTTTAGTGAGCCAAGGTTTTAGTTCATCGAAATGTTGCGGAGTTATTATCCTCCTTTGTTGCAATTTCATCGAGTCAAGGCATCAGTTCGTCATAACATCTCTAAGTTAATTTCTTACTCGGTGACATTTCTTTTAGTTAAGGGAATAGCTCACGGATGTTTCGATGAGCTAAGCCATTAACGTATTGTTGTTTCCCTAGATTATGACACTAACCTACCATAATTTTGCTAAGTTGGTCTCTAACTTGCCAATGTTTCATTGAGTTAAGGGACTAACTTGTCCAATCTCACCATTTTTTTTAAATAAGTAGAAAATCAAAGAGAAAGAGAAATTCCTTTAATTTTTTATAAAATTTAATGTAACAAAATGTGATTACTTATTATAACTATTAGTTACTATTATATTAATTTGTAGAGTCAGTATTAATTATAATATAAATTGTAAGAATTATAATATAAATTGTAAGAGTTGTATTGTATATTATAATTTGTATTATAGTTAATTTTTTTGTAACTAAGGGAATTGGTAACTAGCCTATTTATGTTACATGCACCCTATCACAAATTAAGAACCTGTTATTACTAATATTAATATTTCTATCCTATTATTATGAATAAAGTATTATGTGTTTTAAGTGTGGACTAGTATATGTAATTATTAAGCTATACACAAAATACTTGTTAAAAATCCAAAGAAATGGAATGATTTTGGAAGTTCCATTATTAAGTTCTACACAAAATACTTGGTAAATATCCAATGGAATGGAATGATTTTGGAAGTTCCCCTTGTTTTGATTTAAAAAATATACCATAAAATAATAAATAATAGATAATAATAAAAAAATCTTTTCACGAGAACGAGTAAATTCTGACTTGGTCTCCACCGCCTCCAGCTCTTAGAGGTCGCGCTGAGGAAGAGCTGCGGGGGAGAAAGTCCTCGACTCTTGCAGCAACACACCCTCGCTTTTGATGGTCGATAATCGGGATGCAGTAAACCCTTCCAGCCCGTGGATCGCAACGAACGAGCAGTGGAGGACCCTTATCGCTGAGACCAATTTATTGTTGGAATTCAAATTTAACGAAGTGTTTGAGCCGAGTTTAAGGAACTGGTTGCATTTCCAGTCCATGTCTCGTGGAATTGAGTGATCTCGTTGGGAGGATGACGCCTTTGTTGGCAGCCTTGTCTGCTTCAACATTAAGATTTCTTAGAATGTGAAGGAAATTGATTGAGGAAAATTTGGGAAGAAGAAGCACTACTCTTGTTTGACTTGACATTGCTTAGCCTCCGTCCATGAATTATGGCACTTATGAGCATCATGGAGGCTCCAAAGATGAAGATTTCAGTGTAACCCACGAGGATAGCTAGCTGACAGCCTATAAGGAGCGCAAAGGATTCATAGGATTCATATTGATTGTTGGTTTTAATCCCCAACCCCCCGTTGTAACTGAGATCAATGTTTCCTCTAGGTGAACATAGCAACCCTTCTGCTCCTGTTTCCTGGGGCTGCCTTTGGAAGCTCCATAAAAAAGAGACAATTTGTGTTCTGATCTTTCCTCCATATAGAAAATTCAGAACTTGATAGTCTTAATTTCGATTGCTGAAGGTTTTTTGGGCGGCTTGATAAGTAGGGGAATTCCAGTGGGTGGAGATCTCCTATCCAATTTCTTTCCCTCTCAGAAGCTGTAGAATCCAAATTCTTCCCATATGCTTTTAAGGTTTTCAAAAGGATTCATTTATCCTGGCGTGCTACTTTGACAGGGGTGAGGGATATGTCGCTGAAAATGGCTTGGTTATTGGCTAACCAGAGCTTCCAACAGATGTCATCCAAATTTGTTTCCAAAGTGGCTTTTGTCTCAAAGGGGATGGATATCTATTTTGCCACGAGTTGAAGAGCTGGGGTATATTGGTGGAATTGGGAAGTGGGATTTAGAGATCTTTGAGAAGGAGAGTCTAAACATGAGAAGAGAAGTTGCATTCCAAAAAGAGGCAATCAATGGTTTCCAGGGTGTGGAAACATAGAAGACATCTGTGAGGGCCAAGGATGCCTCTTTTGACCAGGTTTTCCCCTATCAGAATTTTTGTGTGCTTGAGGAGCCAGGAGAAAAAGTTAACTTTAGGGAGACCAAAGGGGAGCCAAACATATTTCCGAAGTTTTGTTGGGAGTTGGGATCCTTTTCTGTTTGAAGAAGCTTGAATCCAATAGAATTTGTGTATTCCCCTGTCTTCCCCCATCATCTCTTATTAGAGAGAGAGACTTGGACTAGAGCACAGGCTGAAAGGTGGGAGAGAAGGGAGGTCTTAGCAACCGAATGGATTGGAGGGACCTCAGGGATGTTCCAGTTTTCCCAAATTCCATCAGTTGTCCATCTTGATATGTCAAACAAGGCTTTGAGATTTTTCTCTAGTGCCCATTCTTGGATTCCATTTAACTCAAAAATGGTATTAAGGGGAGGGGGGGGGGGCGTGTTGGCGCGCGTTAGAGAATGTTGTCTTTCCAAAGAAGGATCTTCTTCCCATTTCCTGGGATCCAGTAGAGGTGAGGTAGGAAGAATTCCATCCCTTACCTGCACAGATTCGATATAAGGGTTCCTTTGGGAAGGGGTTGGGTATCTAAACACCTGCTTCTAGAATCATTCAGATATTTTTTTCCGAAGAGTTTGACTAACCCAGTGGATTTTTTGAGATAGAATTTTCCAAGGAACCTTACCGCCCATTGCTACAAGCTTTGATAAATGAGGGTCTCGAATCTGCATCCCTCCCTCTTTTTTTGGTCTTCTTACCACGTTCCAGTTGAGAAGGTGGAACTTTTTTTGGTTTCCTTTTCCCCTTCTCCACATAAAACCTTTCAGAAGGTTTGAGATTTTTTCAGTAAAGGATTTTGGAGCCAAGAAGATAGACGACTGATATACAAGAAGGGAGGAGAGGACCAAGTTTATGAGAACGATCTTCTCGGAATTATTTAGCCATCGACCTCCCCATGAGATGATCTTGGTCTTAATCTTATTTTCCACTTCTTGCCAATGTTTTTCTTTTGATACATCGGATGAGATGGGCAACCCAAGATACTTGAAGCTTCCCCATTTATCAAATCCTTGCACTCCTAGCTGCCTTGTGATTCTTGAAGAGCTACTTGTTCCATGTTCCACCCATATATTGAGCTTTTATTGTAGTTGATTTTCCCACCGGAGACCAAGCAATAAGAACAAAGGACTCTCTTGAAATGTTTCATGATATTCCTGGAGGCTCCTCCTAAGAAAAGAGAGTCTTCATCATATAGAGAGTGGTTTATGGGGCCAACGCTTTGGACTATTCTTATGCTTGGAAGGTTCCCAACTAGGCTTTCTGCTTGCAAATTCCTGCTCAAAGAGTCAACTATTAAAATATAGAGGAATGGGGAGAGAGGGAATCCTTACCTGATACCTCGAGAAGCTTAGAAAAATATATCAGGTCTTTCGTTGATCAAAGGGACTATCCACGGACCCGTGACGCAAGCTTTTATTTTCCTGATAAAAGTTGAGTTGAACCCGAATTTTTCCAGGATCGTGTACAGAAAGGAGTGCTTGACTCCGTCAAATGCGTTAGCCATGTCGACTTTTATTATCATACCTCTCCTTTCATAATTTTTTGGAGTGGATCATTTATGGGACAAGGATAACATTATCTAGGATTTGTCAACCCTTAGTTGATTTGCCATCAGTTTGGAGTAGATTGTGTAAGAAGCGTTACAGAGAGAGATCGGTCTGAAACGAGCAAATGACCCTGGATTGGTTCCTTTTCTGATTAAGGCCAAGAAAGTTGAGTTCGTGCCTCCCCCAATTTTGGCTTTTTGCTTAATTTGTTTTATCATTCGTAGCAGGTATTTCTTTATGATGCTCCAACAAGCTCTGTAGAAGTGGAACGAGAACCCATCCGGCCCTGGTGCTTTGTCCGGGTCCATACCCCAAATCACATGAATTATTTCTTCTTCGAAGAAGGGTTTTAGAAGATCCTTGTTCTTTGAGGGTAGGATCAGAGAGGGGATGTTTTCCAAGAAGTCCGTCATAGTGTCCTCCTCGACATTTTCTTCCTCAAGGAAGAGTGTTTTGAAATGGTCACGCACTTACTCTTTTAGTTGGTAGTTGGTCCTGGCCCTTGGCTATATGGCCACTTTCTACTTGAATTTGTTCTATATGGTTGAAGGATTGGCGAGCCTTTGCCTACCTATGGAAAAAGGTGGTGTTCTTGTCCCTGACTTTTAGCCAAGTGCTAGGGGATTTGAGTCTCCAATACTCTTCTTCCTTGCGGAAAGCTTGGAAGGTATCAGATTGTAGTTTGACTTCATGGTCCAGATCACTTGTCTCCATGGTTTTTCTATCCATATCCAATTGGGATGAGAGGAGAGAGGAGACCACTTCTTGCCTTGTTGTGGTAGGAGACTTGGTTTCGGTTTTCACCCAAAAAAAGCACAGGGAGCTTGTGACAGGGAGGCCCCATGCGTTTTCTACAATCTTAGAGATTCCAATAATAGAGAGCCATTGAGGACTGAACTAGAAGGGGATCGGCCCTAGTTTTTCAACATTCTGAAGAGAGAGAAGGATGGGTTTATGGTTAGAAGGAAGGTTGGCCAGGATTTGGGAATCCATAAGCTTTCCTTCCAAAAGAAGAGAGCTTTAGACTAAGAATCGATCCAGTCGTGAAACGATATGATTTACTCCCGATCTTTTGTTTGTCCAAGTGTACCTTCCTTGCTTTGGTTTAATGTCCATAAGGTCCCATTGAAGAATAAGCTCTTCTTGCTGGTTTCTGAAAAAATCCTTCCCAAAGAAGCCCCATTTTTTCCTGAGCTCATTACCAAATTTAAGTCTCTGATAAGAATTATGTTGGCGGGGGGGGGGGGGGTTATTTC
>LPNX010169036.1:0-34771 GCA_001517045.1 Pseudotsuga menziesii
TATAAAAAACAAACAATTCTTGATATGAATTGATGCTACCTTTAGTTGATAAGTATTCCTAGTGACTCTCGAGAGACAAAAATTAGTTTATAGGAGTTTCGTTCAAATTTATTTTTATAAAAGGAAAACATGTAAGTGGAGCAAGCATTATAATAAGAAATTTGGAATTGGTAGTGGCATTTAAAGAAAAATCAAAGAGTGTATTCCTCCAACGAGGTGAGAAATCCAACCTATTGCGGGATTTTGTAAGCTAATTTAAGCAGCGACCTCTGTTTAAGGAGAGGAATGCGCAGGGATGGAAGGGGGATATTTTAGAATGGAAATAATTTTTGGTTATTTATTTGGGGGAATGGGCACATAGAAGCATCTCTCCTCCTCATGCTTGAGGGGATGCGCTTGGGAAAGGGAGAATCACAATTGCGAAGATGAATCCCTGGATGAAAATGGCATGTAGAATTTCCGCTCTGTTGCTAATGCTTTGGGTTGGTCTCATATTTTCTATAGTCACTTCAAGTCCTAGCTAGCACCACAGGTATGCCCATGCCCAAAATCTTTTTGAATCTTTCTAGGCATTATTTAGAAAAAAATATACTAGAGATCATGAGTTCGAAACTCTTTCAATCTGCAATACACTCCATCGCTCATTATCTACTGTTCTATGTAGTGATCTGAGCTCGATATGTTGAGGAGCTCAGTCTGTTATGGTTATTTTTATGTGAAAAATTTATTTCATCGCTATTTTTTGACCTCTACGTTTTAGTATTTTCATATTACTTCAACGGTAGTGCCAGATCTCTAGTTCACTGTGCGATTTAGTGATTTTATAATTACTATTCTACCTCTGCATAAGTGAGCCGCTGGGTTTTGAATTGTGATTTTTCCCCTTTGCCTGGGTTCTATTTTTGATTAATAAAATGCGAGGTTTGAGCCTCTATATCCATCTCTGCTTGGGGTGTGTGATTTGGAGCTTATCATCTATGGTAGATTTAATCTGATTTGAGCAATTTTATTCCTAGCTAGGAGTGCACGTTATTGATATGGGTCCATCATTGATCCAAACTACAACTTCAGGTTGAAGATTCATTCCTTTCCCCTTAAACTTTGATGAGTCCCTGTATTCTTCCCTCAACTACGATGGATTCCATGGCTTGCGATTGAGCTCATATAGACAGATTCCGAGAATTGAACCCTGACCTCCTCTTTCACATTTGGGTATGCGATGTATGGATGACAGCTTCACTCGTTGTGTTTTTAGAGCCGAACCTATGTTTCTTGCTTTTACCGGTTGTAGATCATTGGATATAAACTCCTTTTCGAAGCCGGATGACTAATCTTAATGTGGATTATTCAGATCCTCAGCTTGTTTTAGCATATAAGGATCTAGCCAGATTCCATTCCAGTACCGAACTCTGAATATTTTTTATTCATTCTCTGCATTGTTATTTGTGTTTTTACAGCTTATAATTCCTAATGTAGTGGACATGGGTGGTGGTTTCACCAGCTAATTGTCAGCCACAATGGCTTGTGAAGAAATCGCCTTCGAGGTAGATTAGGGTTTCATGGATTAAGAAGTCTACTTCAATCGTCAGGTGGATGATCGATTGTATTTGATCATGTAACATTTATTCGCCATTATAAATCAAGAAAAAGGATTTGATTAGTTAAAATATAGATCTATCGTGTTTCCTTAGCGGAAGACTATCCGACTTGGATAGGAGGCTATTCTTTTAATCCTTGGTTAAATCCCGTAACAAGTGAGGTGTAAGCCTCTTGTTAATCTCTAAAAGGCATTTCATTTTTAAATTGAAAGTGTTTATACCAAAGGTTATATATATATATATATATAATATTTGAAAGATCTCAAAATAAAGAGGCCTATGCATAGGGTTCGTACATTTTGGTTTTTGAGATCTTGAAAGAAAATACAGATGATGGTATACCTAATGTTTTGATATATAGTTCAGAAATGCTCTCCGTCAGAGAGTTTAGGAGAAGGACAAATTAATGTATGGCGATATGGAAGTCGCGGATTGTAACCCTTTGCAATAAATATGATATGAAGCAATAGTTTTTGTGGACGTAGCCCAAGGATTTGGGTGAATCACGTATAATGGTCTCGATTTGTTGTGTTCTTGATGTATATGATTTTTGTTGTGTTCCATTTTTTCTAAATCTAGTATACTCTCGTGTATGTGATCTCAATGTACTTTCTCTTACATGTTGTCATACTTATGTTATGTTTTATTTCATGTACTATGGTTGTATGTAAATCTCTCGAGTTTGATCATAATGATGGTATAAATTGTTGAATGGTAAGTCCAAAAGAAGATGTTATTGACGTCAATAAAATAGTCAATTAGAGGGCTAAAGGACACAGTTATTGCTTGGGTATACTTTGGTTTTTGAACTAATGAATTAAGCGTATGCCTTAAATGTATGGGTAGCTATATGAATAGATGTTAAGGATAACGTCACAATTAATGGTTATTTATTTCACAGATGGACATAAGTCTACTTCTTATAAGAGAGCCTTTTGTAAGGAGCATATTTTAGGGGAGATTTTGTCTATTGGATTAAACTTTTGTTAAATTGGGGACATTACAATGTAACTTGCATGTTGAGTTTTCTAATAAGGAGGGTGGAGATGAATTGTCGAATGATTTGTTTTATAAATTTTTGATGGGGCATGTTTTCATCGAAAGGCCGTTGTAAAAAAAATTGACACTAACATGCTTCTCTCTTTGGTAGTAACAGTGAAACAAACAACTCTTAAGCCCTTTCACACATAAAGTCATTGAGGTATAAGAGGTATGTTACAAATCACAATTAATTCTTTATACATACTATGTATAAAATACATACTATTAAAATACTTGTTAGTATTTGTCTTCAGGCATCATACGCCATGATTGCTAGAATTGATGGCACTTCTTCATGAAGGTCAAGAAGAAATATGGCTTAGGTCTACTAGTCTAGGCAACTCGAAACATCCTTGCATGTTGGATTTCCCTCATATAATGTGGTATCTCTTTAGTACTTTTATGAGAATACAGAAATTTGAAATTTCATTTAATCACTTATAAATAAGTATGATGCTGATCAATATTTTTCTTGAGCCATTTTCGCTTGGAAGTTATTAAATTATTTTTATTAACCCCTAGCGCTTACCAGATCCCATACTCAACGCCTGTAACAGGGAGTTACAAACATAGTGCAATTCCAGAGCTTTCTCTCAACACTAAATTCTAGGATGTACTTGTACGATACATCTAGGTATACAATGGCCAAACCTCTGATGGTCCAGAGCTTGTGCTCAACATCAACATGGAATGATTCAGAGCTTATGCCCAACATTTCGAATCATATTTTCATGTGTTCCAGAGATTTATGGTCAACACAAAACATCTCATTGATCATGTGCTTCAGGGTCCATGCCCAGCACAAAACATTTCATCAATCATGTGCTTTAGGGTCCACGCCCAACACAAACATTTCATCAATCATGTGCTTTAGGGTCCACGCCCAACAAAAACATTTCATCAATCATGTGCTTTAGGGTCCACGCCCAACACAAACATTTCATCAATCATGTGCTTTAGGGTCTACGGCCAACACAAAACATATATATACATATATATCATCAACAATTGGCTTACGTCCAATATACAAAACAAATCATCGTTTTTATATGCAGTGGGGTCTTTCACCCAAATATAAAATAAAAGATCAATATAATCATCATGATCAATAGGCCTATTCCTATAAATGGTAGGTACAAAAGTCGGGACATTACATCCCTCCTTGCTTAGTACAACACAGTTCCTGGTGTTCTAGGGACTCCGAATGATATCATGAAACAAGGTGGGGGTAAGCCTTTTTCATGGTGGACTCATTCCCCCAGGTAGCTTCATCTACCTCAAAGTGATTCCACTGCACTTTCAATTGGGCTACACTACGCTTTTGAAGCTGCACTTCTCTCTTGTCCAATATATTCAAAGGCTTAGGGGAAAATTTCCCCTCAGGTTCCACCTGTAATAAGGACCATTAATGACATGCTTAGTGTCATAAACATATTTCTTTAATAAAGATGATGGAAAACATCATGAACTCCTACGTGCATAGGTAATGTTAATTCATAAGCCACTAGTCCTTTCTTGGCCAAAATTTCAAAAGGTCCACAAAACCTAGGTGCCAACTTACCACACCTACCCAAGCTCAACGGGATCCATTTTTCTTGCACTTTCAAGTAGACATGCTCACCTACTTGATAGTCTTTATCTTTTCTTTTCTTATCTGCATAACATTTTTTACAGTCCTGTGCCTCTTTAAGGTTTCCTTAGACCTTGGTAACTAATTGTTCCAAGCCCAATAATAGGTCAAGCCCTGACATGATCCAATCTACTGAAATGTCCCAAGTAACTGGGGTCTTACACTTATGTCCATAGAGTACCTCGAAAGGACTCATTCTGGCGGAAGCCTCATACTTGTTGTTATATGCAAACTCTGCAAGGTGCAGATAATCCTCCCACTTGGTGGGATTGTTCATGAGATACATTTGAAGCATGTCTTCAATAATTTGGTTTACTCATTCAGTCTGCTAGTCCATCTGTGGGTGATAAGCAGTGCTAAAGTTCAGCTACGTCTCTAATCCAGAGAATAAAGATCTCCAAAAGTTTCTTGTAAAATTAACATCTCGGTCCGAGACAATCACTTTGGGTATCCCATGTAATCTAAATATCTCTTTCAGGAAGATATCAACAATATTCACGTCCTTGTAGTTCGATTTCACAGGGATGAAGTGTGCCTCCTTTGACAGCTTGTCAATGACTATGAAGGTGGAATCATTTTTCTTCTTTCTTTTCGGTAAGCCAGTAATAAAATCCATACTGATAACCTCCCATTTCCATTCCGAAATGGGAAAAGGTTGTAGCAATCATAATGGATGCTGGTGCTTGACTTTAACTAGCTGGCATTCTTGACATTTCGCAATAAACATTGCAATTTCAGCCTTTAACTTAAGCCAGAATAAGTGTGTCTTGATAGTAGATATCATCTTTTGATATCCTGGGTGCCTCAAGTAGTGTGCCCTATGAAGTTATACGAGGATGTTGGACCTAATGTCCCCTCCATCTGGAACATACAATCTATCCTTTGACCATAGTAATCCGGATTCATCCACCTTGTATTCCTTCTATTGTTGAAACAATCGGTCCTCCTAGAACTTCTTGAGGATTTCCACATAAAATGGGCCAACCTTGTTGGTTGTCCTAATCTTCTCATGCAAATATGCATGAGTTTGAGTTAGGGTCACTTCATATATCATATCAGTTCGTCGACTCAAAGCATCGACAACTTTTTTCTCTTTGCTGTTAATATGCTTTAGTTCAAAGTGATACTCACTCAGAAAAGCCAACCATATATCTTGCCATGCATTCATATTGAGTTGATTGAATACATATTTTAGACTCAGATTGTCATTCTTTAGAAGGAACTTCCTTCCCATGAAGTAGTGCCTCCACATCTTCAGAGCGTGGACAATAGCCACTAGCTCAAGATCGTGCACGGGATAATTCTTCCCATGCTCTTTTAATTTCCATGATTCATAACTAATGACATGGTCATTTTTCAAGAGGACTCCTCCAAGTCCTTCCTTTCTTGCATCCGTGCATATAACTAAATCCATGTCGAGATCCACAATCCGCAACACTTGTGTGGTCATTAAAAGCTGCTTAATCTTTTGAAAACTTTCTTCACACTTATTAGTCCATAAGAACTTGTTTGCTTTCTTCTGCAAATCCATCATTGGGAAAGCGATTCTCAAGAAGTTCTCAATAAACTTTCGATAACACTCGGCTAAACCGACAAAGGACCTAATGTTAGTGACACTAGTTGGGGTAGGCTAATCCTTTATGGCTTGAATCTTTTTCGGGTCCACAACTATCCGTTCCTTGAATATGATATGGGCCTAGGTATTGTATTTATGGTTTGTAAAAATCACATTTACTAAACTTAGCGTAGAGCTCGTGTTCTCTCAATAGTTGAAGTACTATGCGAAGGTGTTCTTCATGTTCCTCTTTACTCTTGGAATAAACCAGAATGTCGTCAATAAAGACTAGTACAAACGTATTGAGATATTTATTGAATATGATGTTCGTCATACACATAAAGTTTGGCGGTGCATTGGTCAACCCAAACAACATCACTATACCCATCTTGGGAATATCTTTCTCTCGGATTCGTACCTGATGGTACCTGTATCACAGGTCAATCTTCGAAAATATTTTGGCTCCTCCCACCTGATCAAACAAATCATCGATCCTAGGTAGCGGGTAGCAGTTCTTTATAGTCATTTTGTTCAACTAACAGTAATCAATGCACATCTACATTGTACTGTCCTTCTTCTTTACCAACAAAATTGATGCTCCTTCATGTGCACTCTTTCAAACTACATTCAGTATGTTTGCAACTTATTCTTTTTAAATTTCCATCTCCCTCATAGATACTCTTTAGCTTGTCCTAAATATCCTTAGCTGAAGTGCATTGCATGAACTTAGTAATTTCAACATATGCAAGCCCACAATGTGTTCCACTTATGGATTTTGTGTTGTACTCATATAGTGTTTTATTTGGAGGTTCAACTAGAGCTATTTCAAAATTTGTACAAGCATTTGACTATTAGATATTTACCCCGAGTAATTGTAAATATATCTCCATTCTAATTTTTCATAAGCTATAATTTGGGCCATCGAATCGCAGTGCTTTGTTGGTGGAAAACACTTCCCACTTGTCCATATCTACGCAAGGATCTATATCTTGGTGTTAAAACTGCTACTGAACACACTCTCTCCAATACCAGTTGTTGGAGTTATTATTAAAAACGTTTTTGCAAAAATAATAATGGACACAGTTGCACACAAAATATGAAAAATAATCAATCTTGTGTGTGTGTGTGTGTGTGTGTGTGTGGAAGACAACAATCTTCAATTGTGAGCACCAATTCACTCACCTAATTTGCAAGTATCAACCTACTGATGACAAGCACCGAACTATAAAGAATTCTATTTGTGGAAGCATTAACTTATCAAAACTATGGAACCAACCTAAATAAATATATGTTACTTTTTCATAATCTATAACTCGCAGTGTTTAGGAACCAACCTATTGAAGGATGAGATCTTTGTTTCATTAGATGGAATATAATGGAAGCAATGATTCCAAATTATATTTACAACCACTAACTAGAGGGAAGGTACAACCCCCTTATTGGTTTACCAACTCCAACTAGAAGCCTAGCTACAACTCCATGATTGTTTTACCAACACCAACTAGAAGGAAATTATAACTCCCTTTCTTTGCCCCTTCCTGCCTCCGTAATGAGTTTTGCGAGCACCAATTGGAAGGAAGCTAGAACTCCCTTTCCTTGGCCCTTCCCCCCTCCCTGATAAAAAAGTGTTTGTGTATCATATGAAAACTGAAATCAACAATTACCTTTTTTTTTATTTGCAAATTTTTTATCTATGACTACTGCAACTTCTCTAATCTATGTCTTTTTCTCAGTTATCTACATCACAATATTTTGCGATATATGACAATCTGTGTTTACAACTTCTGGGATTTGCAATCTCTGAATTCTATGATTCTGCAAATTCTATCACTTCTACTAATATGATATTTGTGAAATTTACTAAGTAAAACCTCCACACATCTTGATTTTGGGTATCCTTATAATTTGCACACTTCTCACTATTCATATTTTTCATATATGAAAAATTCTGATTTGATGTATAAAATTCTTCCGCAATCAATGACCCATTTCTACCCCAAGAATTAGAATCCTCCCTAAACAAATCATAGTATCTTCAAATCTTCACTCCACAATATTACTACAATTCTTACATATCTTGCTTATATACACACTTTCTAGTTCAAGAGATGTGTCCACAAGTTGAAATTCATTTTATAAAATGACACCCCAACTTGCTTTCTTTTTTATCAAGTTAGCTACCATATTTTTTCTACGTGAGCATGTGTCCTTCGGTAATTCATCTTTGTGGTTTTTGTGCACTAACACCCATTAATTTGGTGGCATTTGCACACATATGTCCAATGCCTTGGTGGTATTTGTGCTCTTCCTAACCTTCCACATTTCTTCTCTATGTATTTTTTCAAAGTGGCTTTGTACAGAGTCAATTTTTTTATTAAGTTGATGGTTTATCCTCTGTCATCAAACCCACAAAAAACTTATTGATTTATCCTTTGACATTTGTGGTTGAACAATGTCGATCAATGATAACACAACGATTAATAAATGTTCATCCTTTGACATCTTTATCTTTTGAAATCAAACATTGTTAGTTCATCGTTTGACATCTTTATTGAGCTTGTTGTGGGTTCATCCATTGACATAAATGACAACAAAAAGGTTCAAAAAAGGTGAATTAAAGGGAATTTCCTTTCATTCTTGTTATGGAGCTTGACTAGGCTCATACTTCTCTAGAATACAAATTAGGGAGGCCCCAAATTAGCTTGCTTGGTAATAATTCTGGTGAATGTAAGTAACTAAGGTAAGATTTAGGGATATACCTTTCTTCCTAATCATGGATCTTGATTCTCTCATAATTCTCTAGAATTCAAATTATGGTGGCTCTTCTCTGTCCACATTTGCCTGAGGGTTTTTTGAACTCTCTTGAACCTTCCCTTTGTTGGGTGTTTTGGGGAGAAGTCTTTTACTATATCCCCTTGGAAATTTTTTGTTAGGTTATATTTCATCTAGATGTTTTTGGTTCGGCGTCAATGCTGCACTCAATTTACATTGGACCAACAAAGGTATATAGAAGATATCGATTGTAGGAATATAAGCATGTATAAATTTAACTCATTTCTTATATGTGTTATGCAACTAATTTGAAATTTGGGCATAAAGCATGGGATTATATCGAATGAAGGAGGAGAAGAAAACATATCAGGTGATTTGCATAATGGGAGTGATGGCTTTATTGCCTCATGGTCAGTTAATATGCTCTATGGATGCTCCTCACTAAAGGCTCTATTGTAAGAGGAGAAATTTACATGAACTCATCTAGTATAATTCTTACCATATGATTTTAATTTGATTAAGTGTTTTTTCATTGAATGGTTATTCTAACTACTTCATGGATTTGACTAACTGCAGCTATAGATAATGAGCAGTGTGAAATCATGAGCATCTAAGAGAGTTAGAAGGCGCGGAAGAGAGGATTGAGATCATGAAAATTGATATTCATGATTACCAAATCTTACTGATGATTTTCATCAATGATAACTAAAGTTCATGCAGCTTTAGTGTTTTCAATTTATGAATGTGGGAAATGGCAATGATTAACTTCTTCTATGAGCATCATAATAGCATGTATTGGTTGAGGGTGTCAATACCGATATGGAATGTGTCAATACTTTGCTCACTTACCTACTATAATTCGCTCGTCTCATTGATATCTTCAACCACCAACATGATCCACCAAAGGAAATTATTTTTCATTGGTTGAAGAACTATTTGATTTCCCACAGGTTTGGCATATAAATTCATGAATTGTCATTTGAGTATTCACTCATCTCATTGCTGTAATCAATCATCAGCTTGATGCAACAAAACAAACTATTCATGATTCGGTGAAGAACAATTTGATTTCTCATAGGTTGGGAACATATTTTAGGGTATTGGCATTTGATTTTTTTTATATAATATTAGTCATTTTTAATATATTTTTATTTAATCAATTTTTATATAATAAATACTTTAATTTTAAGAGACGCGAGAGATCAAACGTGAATGTGACTTTAGAAGATGAAGGTTCTTAATATATACTCAAACAAACCTTGTTCATCTTCGGAGGTTGAATATCATCATAAGAACAAACTTATACTAACCATATTTTCTGATCCAAACTGATCACACTAAGTGTAGAGGGAGAGCATTGCTACTAGTTTTACAAACTCATTACAAGTGAGATCACTGCTTTTGATTCCAGCTGATCACTTGAGGCATAGAGGGAGAGAATACTTAGTGCTCAAGACGCAAAAGAAATACATAAATCTTACGAAAATAAAAAACACTGGGTTTCCAAATGAGGGGGGAAGCACCTTATTTATACATATTTAGTTGGTAAACCAGTGACCTGAAACTTACACCTATCGGTAAAAATACTTGATTCGGATCTCATGGTAGTGGATCAAATCACACCTTTTGTTGGGTAAGTCACCCAAGCCATGTGAAAGAATCTACAGACTGACAACCAAACTGAACTTTTTACATAGTGGAGCTACTATTAGTGACCCACGCCGCTTTTCATTATTCATTGTCATGATTACAAATACATGGGTTTTCCCTACATGTACAACAAGCGAATATGTCAGAGTCGCTATCAGAACGAAAGTAGGTGTCTGAAAATAAGCACACTGAAAAGCATTCATTAGAGGAAATTTCAACTCAAAATTCTTCCTCTAAGGAAAATAATAAAATAATAGTTAAAATAATAAACTAATATTTATTAATTTCAGAGGAAAAAAAAACTACTTTTTTTGTTCGTATTTTCGACATATATCCCTATGCTTTTACTTAAATTTCGATCAAGAGAGCTCATTGGATGCGAAATTAAATTCCACATCCAATGAGTACCCACTGGGCATACTTTTTAGGGACCATGCTACCCCAAAAACTAGAAATACCTAGAAAAAGATGATGATGACATTATCATCACGTTTTTTCAGGTATATCTTTTTTTGGGGTAGTGGGGTTTGTAAAAAGTATTCTGAGTGGGTATTCGTTGGATGCGGAATTTAATTCCACATACAACGAGCTCTCCCAATCGAAATTTGATTAAAACAATAGGGAGATATGTCGAAAATACGAAGAAAAAAAGTAGTTTTTTTATGATACCTAACCCGAAATTTATATTAAAAAATTGTTTAAGACCTATACGGTATTTCAAATTTAAAGTAATTTTATTGGCTAACACATGATGACATGGAATTTGAATTAGTGTTAAAAGACCCATTTTGAGTTGAAATTTCCTCTAACGGTTCCGCATCAGATCTAATCATGACTCCATTAGGAATACAACAGAATTCTCCTTGGAAAATGGATTGAACTATAGTATTTATAGGAATCCTTCTTGTATGAATTTTACTATCCAAGAGGAGACCATTTATGTCCATTCTTATGTATTTTCATTGAGTGAAAATAGGGGGTTCAAGAGGGGAGTAAGCTCCTACAAGATGTGAAATCTTAAATTTAAACCACATATGATTGTGGTGTACTGCGATCATGTATAGTTGAAGGTGTAAGATGAAATTGGCACGTCATTGAACCTCGTCTTTTCTTGGAAAAAATTTGTCAAGAAAAACTTATGTCCATCCTGACCATTGTTGTTGCACCAGTGTATAAGGATATCCATGTATTATTGTCTCTCATTGTTCTCTACAACACTACAATATGAGGTTGTAGCTATTCCATGTCAAAAACCGTGGGCCTATATCCACATAATACAATTCTCATCCATATTTATAGGATGTTTCAACCCAAACATGACTGAGTTGCTGAAGTTGGTGTAGAGAATTTTCTAAGCCTTTAAAAGTCTTTTTTTCCCCATCTCTCCAATATTTGAATTTTCATAGGAGAGGCATTTACTTGTTGGATCAAAGAAAGTGCTAGATATTTATCTGCTTCCTTTTTGCTAGCACAATTCAAAAAAGCTTTCGTTTCTTTTTCTCACAAGGGATCATTGAAGATCCGAGCCTTGCATTTTTTATTTCACGTGCTCGATGCTCCATAGATGAACATATTGAGGCTAGGATTCTCCTATATTTCTTCTCTGGTTAACATTCCAGCAACACAATTTAAATAACCTGGTTTATATATAATGTCAAAATCAAAATTTTGTAACCAAAGGAACCATTTTAAAATCATAGAACTATTTTCTTCCATAAGATTTTCATTTTTAAATACCAGGAATGATTTTTACGTGTGTCCTAACAATAAACTTGATATCCTTTAGATAAATATTGAAATGGTTTATAGTCTTTTTTACTGCAAGGATTTCTTTGTGACTTGACGAATAATTGATTTCTGCATTTTTGAATGATCCTGAGGTGTAGCCGTAGATTTCCTCCTTATATCCATGTTTTTATATGAGAATAACGGCCCAATATTTATTGGAGGCATTCATTTCAATCAACATTTGATGAGATCCTTGCAGGAGTGACAGTGGAGGGAGTTGTTTCTGTAATGTCCCAAAAAATTGAAAAAAAAATAGGCTAGTAAAAAACTACCTATATGGAACATTATTTGTCTTGTGGAAATTGATCGTACACTCCATGTATGAATTTTTAGTCGGAAGCTATTCTTACAAGCTGTCATTACTTTCAGTCCACATGATTAGTGTATTTTACTTAAGATGTCATGAATCTGATCACTACTTGATTCTGATGGTTGTACTTTGATGTATATGTGTTATTTACTTGTCTATACACATGTTCCTTTCTGCATAAGTTTACTGATTATTTTGCAAAGTCCTTACCTAATTTATCGAGTTTTTGATTTAGATGTTAAGACTATATTTTTTATAGCAGAGTCTTGATAAGGATCACATGGATGGTCACGATATCACACTGATTAATATTAATAATGTTTTATTTATGTGGAATATTTTTAATGAAAGTTGTTATATGATTATAGACCTTGGAAGGTCTTAGATGGGTTATTTAGAAATAAATACATAGATCATTTTCATAAAGGTTTACACCTGATATTTTTATTTAAGTGTATGTATAGTTATTTTATAAAAGAATAACTATGGTTGTAAATGATACCCTAGAGTAACTATATATTATATTTATTTCTTTAACCTACTCCTAGGGTTAAATCTACTATAATTTGAAACATATGTCTCTACTGAAAAATGTAATATGTCAGTAGAGATATAAGTGAAAGACGCACATTTAAAATAGTAACTCTATATTTACCTAGTCTACAGTATTAATTTCTGAATGTGAAATGAATACAGAACAAAAACATTTAAAGATGGGAACCTAGCTACATAGAGCCTATGATAATCTTTCCAATCATAAGAATATTTGAGGAGAAACAAAGACCCTAGAAAATCATAGGCATAAAATTAATTACCTAGGGTTAGTAAACTATATAGAATCTTTTACATCAAGGAGCCTGCATTTACCCTAGAAATTAACTTTCACATGCTAAGAATTCATACCGATGACTTATCTTCCGAAAGCTCCTTTAATGGCTGAACTTCCACACTTTTCAAATAACCAGCATTATAAATCTTAGACAGATCTCACCTTTGATTTTGATGACCAAATCACTTGGAAACTACCACATTCCTCCCAACCATGACCCGGAACCATTCCTGGTTCTAATCCAGATCCCCTAGAGACGGAATCCAACATGCAAGCAGTTTAGAGCTCCTAAGGTAGGGCTTCCTATCTGCTATTCATATTTTGAATCAGTCCTCTTTTCCTTGCTGGAGAAAGTTCTCCAAGAAAAAACTTGAGAGCCAAAAACATGCTGAATGATAATTCTCCAAGAGAAAAATGAGAACCTCCAAGACTTTGCTTGGCTTGAGTCTTTATAGCCATACTTTTCAGTAAAAGGGGAAATTAAATAAATAAATCCTTGATTTTTTGATTTAACCCTTTTTAATTTACTGGGGTAATTTTTAATTCTTAACCCAAGAACTTTTAACTAGTTCGTAGTTAGTCTTTCATAGATATTTCCACTATTTATAAATCCTTTAATAATAAATAGTAATTGGTGGAGCTTCTATTCTTCCTTTATTAAATTATATAATTAATCATGTAATATCCCTCTTTTTACGCCTCTCAATATTTTGTAATTACTGAATATTTTTGTTCTCTGGTGAGGAGCTCAAGGCCAAGGCCGCACTGGTAGAACCTTGTATGTTAGGTGATGTGATTTTCCTAAGTTATAAAACTGGGAGACTTGAGACCTAGAGATAACTTAAAGCAACAAGCAGCTAAATCCACTAGGGGAGGTTAAATGGTGTATGGGTCTCGAAAATTGGAAGAACAGTAAACTTCTTCCTTAATCGGCATAAGGTCTTAAATGTCGTCCTAGGTCGAAGTAATCCTAAGTAGACTAACTTACCTTCTGGTGTTTAAGAATAATTCTACTTGTTTCTCCTAAAAGGCACCACATGCTGAAGGGTTTCCCCCTTGAACTCACACTAAGTAGCTCAAGCTTAATCTTAAATAAATATATATAGATATATATATTCTAATCAGCTTAAAGTTAACTAAAGAGGAAGCATTTCTAAAAGGTGTAACTCCATGATTAATTCTCGAAGAAGGTATTCATGGCATGTTAATAAGTATAGGTACAAATATACTCTATATACTCATACAAACAAACAATCCTTGATATAAATCGATGCTACCTTTGGTTTATAAGTATTCCTAGTGATTTTGGTGAGACAAATATTAGTTTATATAATAAAAAGAAGCAAGTTTGGGAAGGGTCCGCCATTTATGAGTGATAGGGGAGTTTCCTCCAACTTTCTTTTGATAAAAGGAAAACATGTAAGTGGAGCAACCATCATAATAGGAACTATGGAATTGGTAGTGGCAATTAAAGAAAAATCAAAGAGGATATTCCATTAATGAGGATAAAAATCCCACCTATTGAGGGAGTTTGTCATCTAATTTAAGCAGCGGCCTCCGTGTAAGGAGAGGAATGCGCAAAGATGGAAGGGGGATATTTTAGAATGGGAATAATTTTGGGTTATTTTGTTTCAGAAGTGGGCACAGAGAAGCATCTCTTATCCTCATGCTTGAGGGGATGTGCTTGGGAAAGGGGTAATTACAGTTGCAAAGATGAATCTCGTGGTGAAAATGCCGTGTATAATTTTCACTCCGTTGCCAATGCTTTGGATTGGTCCCTTCAAGTACTAGCTGCCACCACAGGTATTCCCATGCCCAAAATTTTTTTGAATATTTTTGGGCATTATTTAAAACAAACTATACTAGACATCACGAGTTCAAAACTCTTTCAATCTACAATGCGCTCCATTGCTCATTATCCAGTGTTCTATGTAGTGATCTCGGCTCAATATCTAGAGGATCTCAGTCTACTATGGTTATTTTTATGTGAAAAGTTTATTTGATCAATATTTTTTTACCTCTGTGTTTTAGTGTTTGCATATTACTTCAACGGAAGTGCCAGATCTCTAGTTCACTGTGTGATTTAGTGATTTTATAATTACTATTCTACCACTATGTAAGTGAGCTGATTTTTTTTTAATTGTGATTTTTCCCCACAGCCTGCCTTCTATTTTTGCTTAATAAAATCTGAGGTATGAGCCTCTATATCCATCTCTGCTTCGAGTGTGTGATTTGGAGATTATCATCTGTGGTAGATTGAATCTGATCTGAGCAATTTTATCCCTAGCTAGGAGTGAATGTTATTGATATGGATCCATCATTGATCCAAACTACTACTTTAGGTTGGAGATTCATTCCTTTCCCCTTAAACTGTGATGAGTCCCTACATTCTTCCCTTAACTGCGATGGATTCCATGGCCTGTGATTGAGCTCGTATAGATGGATTCCGAGTATTGAACCTTAAACTCCTCTTCCACATTTGGGTATGTGATTTCTGGATGACAGCTTCACTTGTTGTATTTTTAGAGCCGAACCTATGTTTCTTTCTTTCACTGGTTGGAGATCATTGGATCCGAACACCTTTTCCAAGCCAGATGCTTAATCTTCATGTGAATTATTCAGATCCTGGGCTTGTTCTAGATGAGAAGGATCTAGCAAGATTCCAAGGCTATGTTTCTCGATATTTTTTATCCATTCAGGTACGAAACTGTGAATGTGTTTTTAGTCATTCTCTGCATTGTTATTTGTGTTTTTACAGCTTATAATACCCAATGTAGTAGACATGGGTAGTGGTTTCAGTAGCTAAGTGTTAGCCACAATGGCTTGTGAAGAAATCGTCATGGAGGTAGATTACGGTTTCATGGATAAAAAAGTATACTTCAATCGTCAAGTGGAAGATCAATTATAATTACTGCTTTAAAAATATCAAGATTGATGGCATGGGGTTGTCCAGTAGGGTGCATCGTTGATCATTTAGTATTTGATCATGTAGCATTTATTCACCATTATAAATCGAGAAAAAGGGTTTGATTGGTTCAATTACAGATCTATTGTGTTTCCTTAGGGGAAGACTATATGACTTGGATAGGAGGCTATTCTTTTAATCCTTGGTTAAATCCTATAACAAGTGAGGCGAAAACCTCTTGTTAATCTCTAAAAGGCATTTCATTTTTCAATTGAAAGTGTTTATACCTAAGGTTATATATATAATATCTGAAAGATCTCGAAAGAAGGAGGCCTACGCATAGGGTTTGTACATTTTGGTTTTTGATATCTTGAAAGAAAATGCAGATGATGGTATACCTAATGCTTTGATATATAGCTTAGAAATGATCTTAGCAAGAGAGTTTAGGAGAAGCTCAAAATAAAGTATGGCGATATGGAAATCGCTGATTGTAACCCTTTGCAATAAATATGATATGAGGTAATTGTTTTGGTGGACGTAGCCCAAGGATTTGGGTGAACCATGTACAATGGTCTCGATTTGTTGTGCTCTTGACGTATTTGATTTTTGTTGTGTTCCATTTTTTCTAAATCTTGTATACTCTTATGTATGTGATCTCAATGTACTTTATTTTGCATCTCTTGTCGTACTTATGTTATGTTTTATTTCATGTACTATGGTTGTATGTAACTCTCTCTAGTTTGATCATAATGATGGTATAAATTGCTGAATGATAAGTCCAAAAGAAGATGTTGTTGACATCAATAAAATAGTCAATTAGAGGGCTAAAGGACACAGGTATTGCTTGGGTATACTTTGGTTTTTGAACTAATGAATTGAGTGTATGCCTTAAATGTATGGGTAGCTATATGAATAGATGATAAGGATAACGCCACACTTAATGGTTATTTATTTCAGAGATAGACATAAGTCTACTTGTTATAAAAGAGCCTCTTGTAAGGAGCATAATTTACCCCATTTTTCATTAAAGTTACTTTCAGGTTTCTTGAGTAATTAACCATCTAGCAGGTATAACTTGGAAACAAGTATGATTTCTTGGGGAAGGTAATGGAAGTAGATATAGATTGTTAATTGTATTTTAGGGGATATTTTGTCTGTTCGTTTAAAATTTTGTTGAATTGGGGAAATTACAATGTAGGTTGCATGTTGAGTTTTCTAATAAGGAGGGCGGAGATGAATTGTCGAATGATTTATTTTTTCTATTTTTGATGGGGCATGTTTTTATCGAAAGGCCGTTGTAAAAAAAATGACGCTAACATGCTTCTCTCTTTGGTAGTAATAGTGAAACAAACAACTCTTACCCCTTTTAACACATAAAGGCATTGAGGTATAGGAGGTATGTTACAGGTGGTATCGGAGGCCAAGTTGAAGGACTTGGACCTACATGGGCTGAACATAAAGTAAACAAGTTTCACTAGTTTCCTTGTTTCCTTGATGTTATAATTATGAAAATAAACTACCCCAAAAAATTTATTTTCAGAGAAAAGGAATTGATGGGCTCAAAGCCCTTTCAATCAATAGATGAACATTATGCTCAAACTCAACTAATGGCCTAGTCATATCAAACGAGATAAGTACTTTTCATGGTTTGAGTAGAGACTCAACTAAAAAGGAATGAAAGAGGGTCTTAGAAAAATGGATAGATGCACAATGCTTACGATAAAATTGTTACTAATTACCAATTATTTGTTTTAGTTATTTGAGACATAAATGGAATAGTATTGATGCCAACATCTATATGTAGATGTTATAACCAAATTGAATTATGTAAATGATTAGTGAAAGAAATTGATTCTTTACTAGTCCGATCTCCCATCTTTGATCAAGTGATCACTAGTACAAGTGATCAGTTTTGCCATGGCAAAACGTGGCAATATCCACGGAAAAGCATGGATATGGCCACGTCTAAGTGTTTTTTTTTTCCTTGGAAACAATTCTGTCGCTATAGAGACGACCCCTAATTTTCGTTGCAAGAGTGACAATGTTCTATATTTCGTTAGATGTCTAAGTCGTCGCTATATCCACGCCTGGCCATCGCTGTATCCATGCCTGGCCGTCGCTGTATCCACGCTTTTTATAAATTTAAAAAAAAAATGCAAACCCTATGAATAGAGACGGGGACACTGAGAACTTGTCTCTGCTTTGTCGCTGACAACATTGAAAGAATATGCAACCGAAATTCTATCTGATAACCCTTGTGACGAGGAAGCTAAGTGTCTTTGATTCTTCAGCATCTGTTAGCAAAAGAAAATTTCATTTATTATAGTGAATATTACAATAATATTGATTTGCATACCAAACAATAAAAAAATATTTATAGTTATAGTTCAGCCTATTCAAGAAAGCTTGACTTTGTCAAATTCCTGCTTACATGTTTATTAAGTTGCTTAGGCAGAGGAGGTGAAAGGAACAAAAGCCTTACATTAAAAGAGAGAATGATGGCATCACAGTTAAGGACATCATTGCAGGATGCATAAGAGTTTCCCAAACTAGTTCTACTGCTACAGACACAAGATAGAGAGGGAGGAGAGTGAGTGACAGAGACATAGAATTGACATCCACAAATGGCCTGTGGTTAATTGAGGACAAGGAAACCAGAATATCGAACCACATCGTGGCTGCGGGGTATCATATTTCCAAGATAAAGCCATTTATGGCTATTAAATTATTAATACATATTAATGGAGCAAGGAGAATAGAAACACATGAAAGTAGGGATAATGAATGGCATATCAAATAACTATCATATAATTCTACGACACATCCAATGATATCTCAAATGATTAAACATCTTGTCATCCTCTTTTATAAGTGTCTCCTTCTACACATAACACAAAAATGAGAGAGAGTCTCTCTTTCTGGCATTCCTACCAATATCTTGCCATCTTAATGAGCTTCAATTTTCTTAACAAGGGATGTACACTATATAATTAAATGTAAGGTTAGGTTGCACAGTACACATGGACATATATCTAACCTCGAAATCACAGCATTTTTTTCCTGGCTGGTAAATATTTCGAAGCCTTTGTATAAAGGAATAAATCACTGTTTCCTGGCTTGTCCCTCCTTGGTCATTCTCTATAAGGAATTTTATAACCTGAACAAAGCACTCAGACCTTTTAAAGTTTCTTAGATGCAGAAGTACATGAGCAAGCCTTTCCTGATCTCCTTTAACCAATGGAACATCCCATGGAACATCCCATTGTATTTTGCAATGCTTTGTAAGCGTCCTATTCGACGATGGGCACTGAAAACACAGGATCGATCATTTTGTGAAGGCCACAATCTGCCACAATTCTAGAAAGAGTTACTCAGTTAAACAACAAATATGTAAAAGGACAAGTTCCATTTACTAACCTGAACCATTAGGACACGCCTATTTGTGACCAATAGAATCAAACGGCAGGGTAAATCAAAGTCCTCTTCATAAAAATCTGACCATGCAAATTTTGAGGGTTCTTTGAAAATTTCCGTGCATCCAAAATGTCTACTTGCTTCTGCAAGGTGAAGTATCATCTACAAAGTCAACAAAATCCTCAATATTCCCATCTTAAAATAGTACTTTAGTTTAGTCAGCGAATGATTGCTAACAATGTGTAGACACCAACAAATAGGTACATCTAGTTCTCAAAATACCTTGATCATGAGTGTTTGTAGGCCATGCTAACCTCAAAATGAATGCATGAAGTAGAGAAAAAATAGGGTTCAAAGAAAAGTAGTTTAACAGTTAATAGCTATAATTGAAAAAATATGATAAGATCGATATATTAATTTCCAACAAAGTACCAAAAAAGTAGGTCAATGCTATTAAATAAGAAACTACAATCAGCAATAAGCATCTGTAGCAGTACCTAATGTTACTCCAAAAACATCACAGTTATTAACTGAAATTCATAATCAACAGCCCATTTCAAGGCTACAAATAATTTGATTTCTTATCCAAACAATACATATATTCTATATTTTTTTACCATAAATGATAAGAGCAAGTGAATCAATGAATTAATTTTGTCGTGAAAAACTAACAGGTTTGACAATAAGTGAAGCAATGATATATGGAGTCTGTTTATGGACCAGTGAAACCAGTTTATGCACTAGCTCTTGTTGTGTTGCTGGTGGGATTGTTAGCCTGTGGCTCCCTATCCAATCATTAAGTCTTCTCTTTTAATTATTTCACTATATAGGATATGTGTTGCTGTTGTTTGTTTGTCCTTGTATTGTATTTTGTCCAAGTACGGGTGCAGGTGGAAGCTCTCAAATTTTCTGAGTTATAGTTTCTAACAAATTATTTTGCAGAGATAGAGATCATTTGGCACCATAGGTATTGAAATTATTATTAATACCGATATTGTATTGCTATCTTCAAATTTCCAAACAATAAGAAACCACACAACATGCAAAATATCTTATCTTTATGAAAGTTGTTTTTATTCTAAAATTTAACCTTAAAATAAATAAATGAGAGATAAATAAAATGCTATGCAAGGAAGCTATGAGTTCCAAAAGAAAGCACTGACAACAAGGTTGAATTGTACAAGAAAAGACCTGTCCACGTGCTGCCCTTTCATCATAAACCTCGAGCATACCATTTCCCCTGATTGCACGTGGGAGCCTGATCCTATTTGAAATTTATTTGTTTTCAAATATCTCAAAAAATCTTGTACAACATGCACCAACACCATGTACAATGAAGGAAAGAAAGTCTAAAATTCCACTGACAAGATGAACAATAAAACCCAAACAAGCTGTCCCAAGACCCTGTATAAAACCAAATATGCCATGTTCTCTGGTATTTTCCCAGGGCTTGGTCAATACTCCAGACACACCAAATGCCACACCTTGCGCTAAAGCTTCAGTACCTTGTAAAATACCATCTCCAAACCCAGTAATTCTTCTAGTTGAACCCTAAGGAAAATCCATAAAGTGGCGTGTAAGAATAATAGATACAGGAAATCATATTCACAGTTCTTGAGGCTATTGGCATTTAGATTACTTGAGATCAGATTTTAAAATTCACCTGCTTTGTGCGCAGCTGAAGAAACTGTCCATCAGTGGAAAGTTCAGCAAATCCTTTACTCATATATGCTAAAGTTGAGCTTGTCGTACCTAGCACGTCTACTCCAAAAAGCAAGTGGAAAGGATTATATATCAAATCTCTGCGAATTCGGTTGATAATAGCTGGCATGACAGAACTTTTTCTCATAAACTTGCTTCTGCAAACAACTGTTCTGAAATGAATCTGACAAAGAAAACAAATAAAATGAGTCCCCTTTAGAAAGTAGATATGAAATATCATTTCAAAATACCATGTAAGATTCTTTGCATATAGTGAATTGTGGAGATGTCAATAAGCTATGATTTCCACAAGTTATTCATAACCTAACATAAAAAATTACTTATATTGTTAGGGTTAACTGAGACTTCATGCTAACCTGCATTTTCAAGACATTCCCTATAGTGTTGATTATTGGAGTCCAAATGCCAAATATGCCATGGGGCCTCTGGGCAGGTGCTGCCTGAAGTGAAAACTTGAGCCTTATTTCTGATATATCAATCAGCCTGTTGCAAGACAAAGAAACCAGTTAACTAAAGACGACTATTATATTACATTCATATCAAATGCATCCTCCATTTTTTTCATTGACCTAATATAAGAACTAGAGGTAATCCAAAAGAATGCACAAGAATCGTGAGAATACATGAGAAAACTGTAGGAATTATCTTTTCTATTTAACCTTCTTTTCCTTTGGTACATATTTTCATGCAGAAAAAGGATTTGGATTTTCCTAATCATGGAAAAGGACTTTATGAAATAATAATCAAATGAACCATATAAATTGGTGTTCACGAGCCAGTTAATGCTTTAAACATGCTGTGCGATATGTTTTTGTTGTGCAAATTGATTAAAGTCCTTCAGATATCTTCCCTACCTCTTCATGTCTCCAGAATTATAAAAACTTATCTCTGACAACATTCTCCACAAAGGTTCCAAAGTATGGACATCCATTGTGTTCCCTAACCATCATTCCGCTCTCGCATGGAAAAATATCCATTGATCACACATGTTTTTGCTACTTCTATTTATCAGTGAGCATCTCCATTGGGTGTCAAGTCCATAATGTGAGGTTTTCTCATTTGTAAGGAATGAGAAAGTATAGGCAAAGTTTATACTATAAGAACATTGTTACAACCCTAGTAATGTAAAAAAGGCCTGAATCCCTGAAGATGACAGGTTTATGAGTCCATGAATAGCATGCACTCCTTGATAGTATACTTCATGGGATAAATCAGATCATTCTAGGCAGCTTCACTGAGGGTTACAGAATTTCTAAGCGTTGTTAAGGGTTTTGATGATGAATACACAGGTCATTTCCTCATGAACACCCTAGTGTTTTGAGTTGGTTTGCCAGCTGCAAACATCTTTGAAGATTGTTTTCCTTTCCAATATTACTGTACTTGCATAGACAACAAAGTACTGTTCCCTTTCTGATCCATTTGCAGTGACATGAAACTTATGATGAATTTTTCCAACTCATTGCGAAATCATAACAGAGTTAGCACCTGGGTATTTTTCAAGACCTGAAGAGGAATTTCTGACAACAGTTTTTCCTAAAACACCTAGCCTATCAGACCCGTGCACACGTTCACCTCCAAGTGGTAGTAAATTTCCATGATCTGGGCATAAAGACGGCACTAAGAAGCTTTGTCTCCAAATCTGGGCATATTCTGAGCATATCATGTAGTGATTTCCTGTGGTGGCAACTCTAAAAGACAGTTTTATGTGTGCCAATCGGTTGGATGAATGACTCCTGTAGCATATCTTCGTGATCGAACTGAGGATGCAACATTGGTATGGTGACTATGATGGGTTCGCCCTATTGAGCAAGTCAGGTAGATGTTAGAAAGAGACATCCCTATTTCATTTGGAAGTTCTTCTCATGGATTTTCATTCTTCAAATGCATTTGAAAAAATCAAAATGGCAGAGAATATTTTTTCTACCCTCAGCAATGTAAGTTGTCCTCCAGTGGAACTTAACAACACACAATTGGTTTGCTTGTCTTTGCTAATTTCAAGACTGATGTTGATTCTTCAGCACATGATTCTCCACTCAGATTTGGCCACCACTAAAAGATGCCTTAAGCAACTGAAAGATGCCTTAAGCAACTAAAAGCAATAGAGGAAAATGGTTTTGAACCAAATGTTAAAACATATACTGCCATGATGGGCATTTATCCATCAAATTCCATCCTTGAATCCTATGGTAGCTGACTAAGTTTAAAATGATTTGAGGACATAAAGGATCACAGATTCATCATGGGTTCATGCTAGTTACATAAAACCAACTTAGCAAGTAGAAATTGTATCTACCTATTTGATATATTGTGCCAATATGATTAGAGGAAAGGCTACCCCTTTGGAGTGTAGTCTATGCCTTACAATGTCTGGAGCACCATGTTTATGCACCTGGCCACATAGAGAATAATAACATAGTTGTGATACCCTTGACTATGACTCCCAAGAACTCCTGAGCATGGCAAGTATATCCCTGAAGCAAGTACTTGGCTCAGGACGATTCCAACATACATTAAAGTAGTGACTGGTCACTACTTGCCATACTCCTGTATATTGGTGAGTACTACCAAGTATGCCAAGTAGCCTAAGTCAATACCTGACATAGTCCTCAGTAATAACTCCTACATTAAAACAATTTTTTTGTTATTATGCTCAGTAACCCAAGTGCAAGTATGCTAAGAATGGCAAGTTACCTACCTTGCCAAGTCTGAGCATGGTAATTATGCGTAACAGAAAAACAGCTTAGTCGAGGGAGGAACTACATTGATGCATACTCCACTATCCTCAATTGGAGCTAAAGGATTATTGAGAACTAAAGGAGGTATCTTGTCTTGGGTTCATACTTATGTCCATGTATTTTGGGTAACAAATGGACAAGGATCTAAACCTTGGTTGGATTACTTAGGGTGCCATCAAGCAGATTGAATGCTCACCATATGACATTTTCGAAATGATGCAGGACTTGCCATCTACACAAACAATGCATCACTTTCTAGCCACATATGATTAGTTCATTAAAACTGCACTGCATTTTGATACAAACATAAGGGCTTGGATGCATCACAATATTAAGATGCATGAAAAAGCAAGGAAAAATATTGACAAAAGGATTGTTGCATCAGATAAAGATTGCAACAAGCATTGTTACACATCCATTCCATGTCTCCCTTGTCATTTGCATCTTCATTGAGTACAAATCATCAAGGTGTGTCTCCACTAATCTGGCATTTGTCTCAATTTGAAAGAAGTTTGTATATTTAGATCAGATATGGCTATCGAGCTATCAGGCAGGATTACCATTTTTAGGAAAGATGTAGATAATATTCAATTAAGAACCAAAGCCAATTGCTAGATATCCTTACTTATGTAGACAAGGAGCTCCAGGTTGACATCCCGGAAGACAGGCTCCCATAAAAGCAAAGAAAGGAAGGAAAGAATAAAAGTAGATATGTTCACAAGCACACCCAAATGTTGCCATAAAAAAGTAACTGCATATACAGATGATGATGAAGAAAATATCCCTCAGCAATAGCTGCATAAAAATAGTGTGAGCATACTACCACCCACTATAATTAAATTATAGAATTATGTGCAATACATAGACAAACTTCAACGGCTAATTCTGAGGTTGCTCCAGCCTAGGATTTAATATCATTGACAAATTGGCATTTGCAATCCATGTAATTTTGTCACTTATTGGAAAGTAGAAAGTTAGTATGATTCAATAGGGATGACCACAGAAAAATACTAAGCAAAATAATGCAATAAAAAAGTTAATCTACATATAGATGCAGAGGCTAGCTAAATTTTTGAGACGAAATCCTGTCAGATATGAAGCAAAAAATAATTGCCATCTCAGATATGAAGCAAAAAAATAATTCCCAGTAATTCAACGTAAATACAAACATGTGAACCCATGCAACAATCATTTGGGAAGCATGTCCTCCAACTAAACTAATATATACATATAAAATAACTTAAAATCTTCTTAAATAAATACCTTGGAGAGCTTAAGCACTTTTGTGTCCGTTGACTAACTGTGGACTTAAAATTACAAAGAGCCTCCTCTACAGCCTGCATATCCAAAGATATTCATCAACATATACTCCAGCTAGAGAAATGAAAAGAAAAAAAAGGCTACCAAAAAAAGTAGTCAATGCTTGTCAGAGAAATCTAAGGCATATATGTTATAACTTATAGCTGCAAGAGCAATGACATTCAGACAGATATAGAACGTGCTTAATACTCATATGGTTAGTACGACCAGGACTCTAAAGGCATATGGTTAGCAAGTAGTGAACAGATCTTTCATCCATGAAAATCAATGTAATTTCATTTTATATTTTATGAAATCCCTGAGAACAACCAGTAGTATAGGCAAGCAACAAAAAGATTCTTTGGCCTCCCAAATCAATGTAAATTTTCTTTATGGTTTATTGAAGTTATCTAGAGGCTTGTGAACAGGGATAAATGAAAACCTGTAGCTTTGCTTCCTCCCAAGTTGGACAACTACCTTTCCCCAAGATTTGTCCAGCTAATTCAACCTAGTACAATAACCACCCATTCAGACAAGGTCACTGCTCAAATTCAATAGGCATAGAGAACTATAGAAACATTTTCAATTTTACAACTGTATGAAATTTTGATAGCTTAATAAACCCTCTTTAGAGTCAATAAGTATGCGATAAAAGTACGTGAAACTATTTGCCACAGAAATATAAGTTATTCAATTGATATATTAAGCAGGAAATTACTTGGCTCAGTGCAACAAACAGAACTCCCTTGAACTTACCTCCAGTGCAACAAATAAAACAGATGCAAAATTTTGCATGATCTAAGAACTTACTTGTGTCCAACGGTCCCTTCTGCTCATATTTACAGCGGCTGGTTCTTGGAGAAGAAGACTAAGATCTTCCACAGTGCACTGCAAACAGGAAGTCACACATTCAATAAATAACCTTAAGATATGGAGGACATTGTTTTTAAGTGCAAAGCAGAAACATCACTAATGATGAATCACTAACAAATAACCATGAGGAATTAAAAACAGGTAAAAGACCGATCCATATGCTGTCTCACAGACACAGAACTTTGGAGAATGATACGTTTAGCATTTCTTTCATATTATCAATAGCATTCAATGATTTTTTAGCATCCTCAAACAACCTCTGTTCACCACTTTTTGACTGCCCTGAAGTACTTGCAATGGGCATGTCATCTTCCTTATGTGCACCAGCAAGCACTATAGAGCTTGAAGTTTCTCTTGAACCTTCATCATCGGTCCAATATTGAACACTTAATCTTTGAGCCCATGCCCAAGTGCCACTGCTACTGTTCCAGGTTGTGACATATATTGGCCTACATAAAAATGGAAGTTGGAACATGATATGTAAATGTAAACTGGTACAACAAAAAATGCTAGGCCAATATGTAAATGGGATTTGCAATAAAGGCAGGATGGAAGAAGGAAGTAAACTTGTAGAAGAATTGCTTGAGAGGGATTTACTTCTTGGCATCAATACTGACAGTAGATTATACTCTAAATATTTTAGAAGATTGAATTCTGTGGGAACTGATAATTTGTTTGTTGGGTGAGAGCTTGATATCTCGTTTGTTGATTTCATCAAAAGGATTTACCATGAAGGAAAGATACAGGAAGTAGCAACTATATTAAGGGAATTGGAATTAAAGAATCCAGCTTCTCGTATTTCAAGTTGTACTGTGCAAATTGATAGGTCAGTCAATGATGATGACATTGATACAACCTCCATGCTGACAGCTAATACAGACAAAGAAATTCCGAAGGAGGTTTTGGCCACTCATGTCAGTTCACAGGATATGGAATCTATCATCAGGCTTTGTAAGGAAGGTAGAATGCAAAATGCATTGATGTTTTATGATGAAATGATTAAAAAGGGGGTAGTTCCAAACTTTAAGACTTTTAGTGTTCTCACTAGGTCACATGACACAAATGATAAGCTGCAAGAAGCAAACAGGCTAATGAAAGAAATGCTAGTGTTGCTCAGCCATATCACTTGAAAGAGGAACACTGTAAATTATGGATAATTTATTAATTTCTGAGGTATGGTAAAAATTTGACTACTTGAAAGACTCAAGAGAAATGGGAGAGGATTTAGAATCAGTTCCATTGGTCCTCAATTCGCTTAGTTACTCTACTTCTGGAGAAACTGTCTTGACTCTTGAGAGTGGACTTATTCTCATTCATTTTTGAGAAATACAGGTTTAGATATTATCAGGTTGAGATCTTCTTCTGCACTTAACTGAGAACACAATCAGAGGAAAAAGGGCAAGGCTCTTCCACAGATTAGGTGGCAACTACAAAATAACAGCAGCAACAATAATAATAATAGCTTACCATCGTTTCACTTCGATTCTTCCTGTACCATTGTCGAGATAAAATGAGACATCAGTAACCCTCTCTTCCTTGTTGAAGACCATCCCAACGAGGGCTACCTGCGCACCCAAAAGACATACATAGTAAGGCAATTTATTCCATAATACATAAGCACCTTGAATGTTCAGTAAAAATTAAGAATAGTTCTTACATTGTTGACGTCAACGCCATCTATTGTAAAATTCGAATTCTTATCAGAGAGATTCTGGGTTGCCTGGCATATTTTTTTTACCGTCAATGGAAGAAGCTCGGTGCTGGTACCGCTTTTCTGCAAAACCATCCATGCTTGATTGAATGTTGGGCTCCTTAAACTGCCAAAACATGCAAAGGTTGAAAACCCTAAAATCGCCTAAGCTGAGAGGAAAAGCCGCTTACCCTCAAAGAGGGAAAACCACCTTCGTTAACTTGGGTGGCCTGAGAGGGCATAAAACCACCTCCTGAGAATAGATAACCTCCATTCGACTGACTCTGCATGCCAAACATCTTTATTCTCTACTTTGTTAATCCTCGCAGAGAACAAGGGTTTTTGGATGAAATTCACAAAGAAAATAATATCGGGTATGAAGGATATGAAGTGTAATAAAATCACAATGGTGTTTTTTTGCTGCGAAGTCTTCACTGATATTGGGGATTTGAGGGCGGAAGCAAAATTCCCGCCAATTTTATTCCCTCCATTTCATTCGCCACTTTGTGTTGAGGGTTTGTGTTATAGGTTTCTTCGCAATTTTTCAATGTATCCCAATCTTATTGAGAGGTATCTACATCTTGAACCTATGATATGATGTCATTTGAGATTTCTATAGTAATGATTGTGAGAACTCTTCTATATATTTCGTTCTTAAGCTTAACGTGTATCCACATTGCACCTTAATTATGAGAAGAAAGGTAGGAGGTAGTAGCAGGTGCTAGGATTTCTGCAAATGTGGGGGTTTTTTAATGGAAATTCATTGCTTATAGTTTGAGTAAAATGTTATTGTTGTTGTAGAGAGGATTTTTTAATTAGAGAGGAATGTTATTTGAGAGTAGCAAAGAAACAATTGATACCTATATGTGACAAACATGCAACATAAATGAAATTAACGCTTATATATTTCCATTAAATAGTTTGGAAAACAAATGTGTAGCAATTGTGAAATAGATTAGCAAACTGGGAACCGCAATGATGCCTTTTCTAGCTAAAATGGGAAAAGTATTTTTTCATGTACTAGGAACCTCTTCTTTAAACTATCTACTTGGTTCTTCATTATCCAATGCAAAATTCCTTCTTAAAATATTATTCTTTAACCATGTGTGAGGGTATCTTATGCCATTTTTCTTAGTTTTCCTTGGAACTCTCTTCAAGATGGATACTCTCATAAAATAATGCTAAATACCAACTCAAGGGGAATACTTCTCAAGATAAGGTGCTAGTTTGCATTGGGAGACTTAATATGAGACATAACATGTACCAATCACAAAACTTACTAAACAAAAATATAAAATGTAGTCAAATACTTTTGAACATTTAAATATACAAAACTCTTGAAAAATACAGGATAGTAGGACATTTGACAATGAAACATATGGCTTGGAGACTTATGAACTGAGACACATGATAGCCACTAAAGCTAAGATCCATTTGAGAGCGACCCCTACCCATCAACTATTTGGTGCCGTCACTATAGAGACGGTCAGGAATGGATACAGCGATGTCCAAGAGTTTAGGCATGGATACAGTGACGTCTAAGAGTCTAGGCGTGGATACAACGACGGCTAGGCATGGATACAGCGACGCCTTGTTCCTGTTACATCGGATTTTACACCAAAAAGTAAGAAACGTGGAAAACCTCCATGGAAAAATCCGTGCTTTTGTACTACTGCCACTTTCCCATGGAATCTCCTAAGGTAAATCTGATGGATAGGTCATAATGGGTGTACAACCCTTAGCTAGCTAGACATATTGCATCCTTGCTTGACCTTCGCCACCCTATGTAGGATGATGACCCTCTTGTGAACCTTGCTTTTCTTCCATGCTTGTCTCCCATACAGAAGGTCGAGATCCAAATTCACCCATACATGCTAAGGGAAAATCATCTCTACGAATATCGCCACGTCGATGATCAGATGAATGTGAACTATACAATAAGCTTGAATCCTAAGTTGATGTCAATAATCTTCGATTTTGTTTTTGGACACCAACTCTCGAAGAATGTGATGACCTCATAAGCTTCTGTGTCAAAGGTTTCTCTCTTGCTATTGGATATGATATCTACAAATTTACACAAATATAAATTTCTACATGTTAATTAATCAACTTCAAAGACCTAGCTATTATAAAAACTAAGATTTCAATAAGGACCTAGATATCCCTAATATTATCTAATAGTTCTTTAAATGATTAAAGGTAATTTATTATCTGTTTCCATTTGATATGATATCTACAAGATTACACAAGTCAACTCATATCATATTCAAATTCTACATGTTAATTCCTCATATTCAAAGACCTAGCCACTAAAAAACTATGTTCTTAATAAACACCTATATGTCCTTAATATTATCTAGTATATCAACTCATAACATATTCAAATTCTGTATGTTAATTACTCAACTTCACAGAACTAGCTACTATAAAAAATAATTTTTTATTACCTAGATGTCCCTCGTATTATCTAATACTTCTTAAAATGAAAATAACTACAGTATTGTTGGATGTATGAGAAATTAATGTAGCAATCTCTCTATTTTTTATGTGTTTTAGATTTTTAAAACTACGTTTTTAATAAAGACCTAGATGTCCCTAATATTATCTAATAGTTCTTAAGATGAAAATAGCTACACTATTGATGGATGTATACGAAATTAACATTGCAATTTTTGTGTTTTTTATGTATTTTATATTTTTAAAATTAATGGAAAAATATCATCAAATATGAAATTAAAGCTACATTTCTTTATGTCAACTACAAAAACTTTTGTTATTCCATAAAATCATAAAAAAGCCCTTATACTAAGTAAACTGATCAAAGTCAAAGAATATGAACTCTTCATGGACAAAGCTCCTCAGCTATGTCCACATGGAAAGAGTTATGTTCATCACTCCATGTGGACAGAGTTCATCAACTCTGTCCATGGACAAAGTTGATGAACGAATATCTTCCTTATAATACCTATGAACTAAGATTAAAGTTAAAAGAAATGCACAATATCCTAATATAATAGTAAATATAAACTGATAACTAATAACGATTATACAAGTTATATGTTTCTTTTCTGATTTAGATTAAAAACACATAAGATCAAATAGATCGATAATAAGAAAATTTGATGTTTTATGTGTAATAATGTTTTATTGTAATGTACTAAAATATGTTTTGCTAAGTAAAGTTATCATGGAAAGAGTTGATGAACTCTGCATGAACTACGTTTTGCTGAGTATAAAAAAGTAGTCGAAGGCAAGTGCAAGTACTTACATACTCTATAGATAGACACTACTGCTCGCTACTAGCTACCTAGTCATTATAGAGTTGTTAGAGAGAGCATCACTATTAAATAAAGATAGAGCTTCTATTTCTTCTTCTACACTAATGTTGAGTTTCAATACTGACTGCTATCAAAGAGCTATTGTCATTTCATGGATTTATCACATCAGATGGCAAGGACATATAGATTTCAACTTGGACTATAGTGACTAGGGACTCACTCCATAGGCCTATGCATTCCCCCTCATTAGTCCAGCCTATCCCTATGGTTTTACGTTACTCTTCTGGTTGTTTTTGTATCCATCCCCATAAGAAGATAAAGGAATGCTTTCTTTAAAAATTCCTTTCTCTATCTAACCTTTTCTCTCTATGTCTCGGAAAAGCATTAAACGGAAATGGAACCTAATGCAATGCATCATGGACTAAGATAGTCATAAAGTGCCATGGGACTTATACTTTGGCTAGTAGTTGTATGGATAAAAGCAAGTAGTAGAGCTTATAGACAAAACTATATAGTTATTACACTATAGCCGAAGTTGTGACTCAAAAGATACGTGAAATGAAAAGGTTTATAAATCTTGTCCCCTGCCAATGAAAAAACATGAAGAAATAAGTTGTTTACTTAGGGAGCTTATCAGCTTTGTCCATTTGGATAGAGCTGATCAACTCTGTCCAAATGGACAGAGTTTAGTTCATCAACTCTGTCGAAATGGATAGAGTTCATTAACTCTCTCCATTTGGACAGAGTTCAACAACTCTATCCAAATGGACAGAGCTGATCAACTCTTTCCAAATGGACAGAGTTCAACAACTCTCTCCATTTCCTTAGGTTCCTTGTTTGTCATGTCAAGGTCAATGCCAATTTGTGGAAATAATTTGTACTCTCTTTTCGACATATGCAACCACAACACTTCAATGTCTACCAGATTGCTAATGGAACTATGACTAGTTGTTCCCAGATTACAAATAAAACTATGACAAAGCTGTGAGTGACAAGAAAAAGTAAGACACTCTTGTACTCGTATTAAATACTAGAGTATCAATGCTACTCTTTAACATTTATCTCATTCAACTAAGATTCATACAACACTTTACAACTCTATCGGTGTCAAAAAAACCTATGAGATCAATTTAGTGATAGTTCAAGTCGATCTAACAACAATAAATCAAAATTTTCTAATTAATAAATGAATAAGTAGTGAGCTCGTTGTTGTTGAGAAAGGAATAAACTGCGTGTACAATCTCATGTAATTAATTCCCAACTAAAGCAGTCTCATAAATTCTAAAATATTATACTATTCTTCCACGTAAAAGATAACATTCTAATTAAATCATCTACAAAGGGAGACTGAAGTATATTAACTATGGCATTGCTATTAGCTACAGTAAAACATAATTTATCATTTTTAACAGCATGAACATTTAATGCAGTTTATTTCTGATCTATGCATCTATATAACAAAAATTCAGAACAATAGACATAACAATCATTTACAATGAACACATAGTTTTTGCTTTAATTACAATGAACGAACATATTGATCTGACAAGGGGCAGCACAGCAAGACTAGACCACGAAAAGACTACAAACACCTCCACAAACAGACCTCCATGTCGACAAGACCTCCACGAAGCGACCTCCATGAACAGACCTCCATGCCAAGCAGAAACCAGACAGGGAGAGGGGTGCCAGGATGACGGATGTACACGTCAGCTCACTGGGTGACGTGGACGGGGATGACAAGCAACGAAAAACCAATCGGGTGGTGAGACGCGTGGCAGGAGGATGAGGATGAGGACAAGTCACTACGGGTGACAACAACGAAAATGAGGCCACATCTGACCTTTTATGTGGAAAATTATTCGGTTGAACTATGATTTGGTCGAACAATTATTCAGCTAAATAATTGTTCGACCACATAATTGTTCGGCCAAATAATTATTCGGCCAAATACGTATTGAAACATTGGTAAAAATTACTGGCTGGCAATGTGTTCCGTCAAATTAAACAATTCACCATTAAAGGTTATTCGGCTTAATAAAGGATTCGTTATTTGGCTAAATAACTATAATTATTCAGCTGAATAACTTTATTATTCAGCCGAATAAATATACTTATTCGGATGAATAACTATAATTATTTGGCCGAATAAATTCGTTATTTAGCCGAATAAATATAGTTATTCAGCCGAATAACGTCCGCTATGTTGTTTGAGCACCAGATTCTCACAGAGATGTTACCCAACTTTGCGTTTTTACTCTGCTAGTGTTAACATCCCAAAGGGTGAAAAACAAAAATACATATTCATTTTCGATATTGGGAAAGGGGACAAATATTGAAAATCCATGATGGCCCAAATTTGTGGAACTAAGTCTTGCACAATACTAATGTTGTAACATGCAAAAGGTATTAGCATTTAAAAACCATGTTGCAAATACTCATAACACATTATCCTAGAAAGTTTGGATCATAACCTATGACAACATCATCTATGTTAACAACAATAAGTGATGCCCACATAAATCCTAGGTAAAGACAAAAACATATCATAGTAAAATTGATCTAATTAACAAGAGGAAGATGATCCTCCTCGTGTTCCTCTTTCTATACCAAAGCTAGCTGTCCGAAGTGATCTAGATTTATGTGGGAGTAAAATGAAAGAGCATATATAGAACTGCATACATAAATATAACGCAGGTAACATAGTGATGCAATAAACTCAAACTCTATTAACTAAATAAAATAGAGCATACTGTAAAATAAAACAACTACAATGGCAGTATCTTTATCTTTGAGAAGAGATGTGGTGACTACACTGATTCATCACAAACTAATTACAAATGGAGGTCGAATGGATATCATAAGCATGAGGTTGAAAACCCTAGAATCCAACATCCTAACCCTAAGAGATGATCTGTAAAAAGGTGTGCGGGTCTCGAAGTGGTGAGTTCAGGTCTCAACTTCACAGGGGCATAACTTTTGCATACGATCTTCATTTAGGGAATTCAATAGCTCATTGGAAATATATAGTTGGGAAATAGAAATTTTCCAATCCAATCCCATCTTCAATTACGACTAGATTGTGGTGTTTCAAAAAAATGTCGTTTAGGGCCTTATAAGGACCCTAAAAGTTTTGGACACAAAAATCCGTAAAAAATGTCAAATTGAAAATATAGTCCTGAGTTGGTGGAATAGGTGGCTGGCCACCCTTACCCATATGGAGTAGACCTTTGACCCTAAAAAATTCCAAACTTGAAAATTTGTTTTGGGTCAGTGGAGTATGTGAGTTGCCACCAATAACCGTTTAGATCACCAACACCACTTTTTTAAAGAGTTCGTTAATAACTTTGTTAAATTTTCTCTTCATATGAGCGAAATAAGTTTCTTTAAACTCAGTCGTAACTGACACATCTTATTTTAATAATGACCTCATAGATATGTCTTAAATCCTTAAAGATTCTTTTATCCATCAACTAGCTATTTTAGTGTCACCAACACTTCTAGCTTCAATAATCCTTTCTCTAGTGAAATATTGAAAATATTTAGGAAACTATGAATCTAAACCAAATGATTGGTTCCCATAACTAGACCTAGCTTGAAAGAGAACTAGCATTTTCCAAGTAACTACAATAGCTTGTTGCTACTTAAGGACTAGGTTTACCTAGGTAGATCCATAAAAAAA
>LPNX010169043.1:669-72862 GCA_001517045.1 Pseudotsuga menziesii
CATCGTTTCCATCCTCCTCCTCCTCATGATTGACATCGCCATCATCCTCATCCTCATCATCATCATCATTTCCATCATCCTCATCCTCATCATTGACATCGCCATCATCCTCATCCTCATCATCATCATTGACATCGCCATCATACATTATATGTTAAATATATGCGAAGGGATAGTAATAGGTCGGTGGGACTCACATTTCATTACCCACTAATATGGTGTCCTACCAAGAGTTATAAAGAAACATTTCTTGGAAGAAACATTGAATAAATGACATAGTGGATACAAGTTCATAGAATATTGAGATTCTATAATGAAAGTGACTTGGACACCCTACATACAATTAGTCAACCATTCACTTGGGTATTTCAGAACAAGAAATAAATGGCATTAGGTTCAAGAATCCATAGTTTTGGTTGAGGGAGTGAAGGGGCTGTTTTTTTTAAACAATTTGTTTCCCAAATTATCTCCTTCCCAGTGTATCTTGGCCTTATTGAGTTGTAGTTTTACCCTATATAACCAAACCTTCCCTCATTTTTCTTTGCACTAGTTATAAGGTATGTTGGATTGTATTTTCAAAAATTTCTTATTCATGCGATTGATTTAGTAATTGGGTTTTAAAGAATCACTCATGACTTGTCATACAACTTGTTGGCATTGTGATAAACAAATATTGATTAAAGGTACTTGAGATTTAGTTTTTTATTAGGATATCATCATTACAAGGTATATACATTGTAACCACACTGGGAGGACAAGTAACATGCCTCGATTAGGATGTCAATGCTTTGAATAATTTGAGCAAACACAATTGATCAATGCTTGGAATAAAGTGACAACTTAAGCAATCAAATAGAGCAATCTAGGCACAGTTAGAGTGAAAATTCAAGTAACTAAAATCACTGCATTCATATACAAAATATTCCTCCCCTATTTGATGGCTTGACAGTATAATTACATTGATATGCTTTAACTATACAATAATATACTCTTAATAATAGGGTTTTATTGTTATTTTGGTTTTATTGTATATAATATGTTACTTTGTTTTTATTGTATATAATATGTTACTTTGTTTTTATTGTATATAATATGTTATTTTGGTTTTATTGTATATAATATGTTTTTCATTCTTCTTTACCTCCCGCACTCGCACAGTCTGTTATTCAGTCTTCCTTCCCTTCCTTCCCTCCCGCACCTGCACGAATTTGGAGCAAGGGTTTGAAGCACAGTCTGCAATTGTTGATCACCTGCACGAAGTTGGAGCAAGGGTTTGAAGCACAGTCTGCAATTGTTGATCACCTGCATGCTCAATGCCTAAAGTTGGAGCAAGGGTTTGAAGCACAGTTTGCAATTGATCACCTGAGTAGCGACAGGTCGCAGAATCGCTGGTGGAGGCAGAGGATTTGGGTTAAGTTTGATTCATAACCTATAAACTTTGGTCGGTAATGAGAAGCTCTTTCTTCTCAGTTCAGTTTTTAAACCCACAAAAAAAAATGAATACTTACAACCACCATGAGTCTGGATTCCTCGATTTCTATGCCAGAAAAGAAAGCAGCACTAGGGATTATCTGGGGAGAAATCACTATGTAAAGCAAATAGTTTGAGTTTGTCTTTCATCACCTCGGTTTCACTACCATACTCTTTAAACCTATATTCTTCTTGCTTGAATGCCACGGGTACCTTCCCTGCACTGTAGCAAATTGAACATAGGCTAAAATGAGAATTCACCTCGTTGAATCTTGGTCCTATAATTGGATAGGAGCAAACTGCACAGGTTAGCCGACTCATTTGCTAACCTGCCTATGCTCCATAGGATGCACATGTCCCCATTGAAACAATACAATCCAAGGGACATCATGAGGGCATCCCTTGCAAACAGAGAGACTATGACAGCCCACAATTAACACAGGGAAAAGCTAGATTTCCCCGACACTAGCCCCTGCCCACAAACTAAAAAGAAAAGCAAAAAAAATGACTTGTTCAAATATTATTGGAAAGAAACCAATATTTGGTGTGGACTGAATGGATAGGTGATATGTAAACTTTATGTAGATGTGTTGTCTGTTTACTTACATGCCAGTTGCAAATATGAAATACATTTCAGTGAAAAACATAGCTAAAGTTTATGCTATTGACCGTATTCCATTGAGAAGATTACTGAACAAAAGAGAAGTGTATCACATAGTATGTTGCATTAAGCCAAAAATCTTGGTAACTTTAATTATTTTAAGCTACTCTGCTTTACTGTTCTTAATGCATACCTGTTTAACTGACTTTTTCGCTAAATTACCAGATCCTCCCCTCCCCTCCTCAAGGCCAGGTTCAAAGGATAATAGCTTCATATATGGTAGGATCTGGTAGGGATCCATTTCCAGTTAGGAAACACTAGAGGATCTGCTTGGACTACGTATCAGGCCTACCGAATATGTAACTCACACAGATCTTGCCGAAGAAAAGGCATTTATATCAAAAACTAAATACCACTGTTATTGGAATCTCTTGCTTCTAGTCCTACTTAATAAGGATGAGAATTGAATACCACTAGATGGGAAATTAAACAATGTTATGGCTATCCTAAGGCCTATATGGGTAATCTAATCCAATCAAATCGCACACACCCCCACCTCCACCCCCACCCCAGGTGTAATCTATTTCCTGTTTGGAAACACCACAGGATCTCCCTGATATGTAATTCACACAGATACACCTGAAAAAGAGCATTTATTTCAAAAAATAAATACCACTACTAAAAATCCCGCTAAAATTAAATACCACTAGATGAGAAATTAAACAATATTATGGCTATCATAAGCTTGCCTTGGTAATCTAATTTACAAATTAATCAGATGTTTCATACTTTGACTGACATGCTCTCCTCACCTCTTAGATACAACTTTAATATACACAATTAGGACTTGAAATAGTAAAAATCAGAAAATGCGACAATTACTCTGCCTCTTGAACTTAAATTAAATACCACTAGATGAGAAATTAAACAATATTATGACTATCATAAGCTTGAGTTGGTAATCTAATTTACAAATTAATTAGATGTTTCATACTTTGACAGCCATGCTCTCCTCACCTCTTATATACAACTTTAGTATACACAATTAGGACCTGAAATAGTAAAAATCAGAATATGCAGCAATTACTCTGGCTCTTGAACTTAAATTATACCATTAACACAACAATTAAGAAACCACAGTTAGCTGTACCACTTACACTGGCTATTGAGTTTGGTGTAAACACAACAAACATGCAAATTAAACCCATGAAAAGAGAGAGAAATAGATTTTTCAATGTCTTTATGACAAGTGTACACTTAATGTTTGGCATTCTACAATTTGAGCAAGAGATACCCTTGTCACAAGTAAAAATTACAATACAAAGAATGTGTGCATGTTCACATTTCCATGTTAATGAAGTTGAATTACATTGTGTTTTGAAAATATGAAAATGGCCACAATATTGTTAACAAGATGATTGTTTGTTAAAGAATATGTAATATGTTGAAAATTATTCATGAGGCACAGTCCTTATCAAACACAGTGCTAACTCAGGTCAGCCTTAAATCCCAGGTTGGACACAACTTGCTCATAGGTCAACTGACAGATCTAAAACCTGCTGCAAATTCCTGCTGATGCATAGAAAATTTCAAGTACTCCAGGCATAACAGAGATTCAGCCCGCAGTAGAAGAAACCAAATCCCCTTACAGGCCAAATGACAACTCTCGTTTAATCCCCAAAAAGGCATGCCACTGTGGGAAGAACAAATCAAAAGCCTCATGACATCAGCTGTTCCACTAAAAAAAGTGAGGACCTTTTGAAGATCCTTTTTGTTCAGATCAACATCACACAGGACTTCTCAAATTTAGACAATCTAGTTCAGGCTTGAGAAGACTGAACTTGAGAATCTATCTCTGAAAAAGCAGGTCTCCATCAACAGTTCCCCAGCTGCAATCTCAGACACCTCCAGGTGATACCCTACTTCTATAGCCTGAAAGTTTAGACCTTAAAAACAAGCATACAAAAATCCTGAACGAGCCGAAACTTGCCAAACAAGAAACTGCAGCACAACAGTAATCCATCAAAAAACACATTGAAGAGAAGAACTCTTGGGCTCAAGCCTTCAAGGGATGAAGGGGAAGAAGGCACCCCCGATTGTGGACATTGTGGCACATAATATGTTGATAAGTGTAGATTGGACAGGTATTTCCTTGGGGTGTCTAACCCGTGGAAATCATCATTAAATGTCCTTAGCTTTTTGACGTTTCACTTTATTAATCTATTAATTAACTGGATTTTTTTTTATAAAGTGACTGAAATCAAATTGCATAGGTTAGCAAATGAGAACTATTTGGATGTAGCTGGGCATGAGGAATGCCAAGTTCTCACTGTCAATTCTCGAGATGAAATAAAAGACCGTCTTGCAATTGAGCTTGCTTTGCAAGGTGCTTACATTCGACAAATAGCCTGGCTTCCTGGTTCTCAGGTTCAAATCATGGTGGTGAACAACAAGTTTGTGAAGATTTATGACCTGTCCCAAGATAACATTATCCCTATGCATTCTGACCTGTCCCAAGATAACATTAGCCCAACTGCAATGCAATGCAATAGAAATGACCCTCACCTCAAATAGAGAGTGAGAGGGAAATTCAAGGGAAGAGATCAAGTTCATATTTTAAACTATATTATGAACATAGTCTTTTCAGCTTGTAACAATGCAGAGAATTTCATATTATAAATGGTATACATCTTTTTAGCTTTGTTTAATTTGTCACTGGAAAAGGCCACAGGTTTACCTTCTTGGTGTAATACTCCTCCAATAACTACCCATAAAGCATCACACTCAACTATAAAGAGTTTCTCAAAGTCTGTCATGGTAAGAGTTGGCGCTTCCATAACCCTCCTTTTAAGTTATTCAAAACTCATAGCAGCTGCCTTTGTCCAAGTAAAGAATTTCCCTCTTGTGCAATCAGTCAAGGGTGCACTTACACCACCAAAATTTCTAATGATTCTCTTATAAAAGTTCACCAACCCATGGAATGCGCCATCTCTTGGGTAAGTTCCCCGTGTATTGGTTTCAGTTTGAAATTAATGTTTTTAATTACTTTTTGTAGCAGTCAACTGATCGGGGCAAGTCCCTAATGGAGCCTGAGAGGCCGACACCCCCCCACAGGCGACAGGTATATATACCACATTTTTACTTACCTGCTTCTTTAGAATTAAGTACATTTGTTTAATTATGATATCAATGTGGTCAATATTTAAATATGTTTTTAAATAATATTTTCCCCGTGTATTGGTTTAAGGTCAAATTTAATGTTTTTAATTACTTTGTTGCAGTCAGCTGATCAGGGCAAGTCCCCAATGGAGCCTGAGAGGCCGACACCCCCCTACAGGCAACATGTATATATACCACATTTTTACTTACCTGCTTCTTTAGAAACTACATTTGTTTAATTATGATATCAACGTGGTCAATATTTAAATATGTTTTTAAATAAGATTTTCCCCGTGTATTGGTTTAACTTTGAAATTAATGTTTTTAATTACTTTGTTGTAGTCAGCTGATCGGGGCAAGTCCCCAATGGAGCCTGGGAGGGCGACACCCCCCTACAGGGAACATGTATATATACCACATTTTTACTTACCTACTTCTTTAGAAATTACATTTGTTTAATTATGATATCAACGTGGTCAATATTTTGTTTGTAGGCTGAGGGTCGAGGCAAGAGGTCCATGACAGGTGATATGTCGACAGATGTTGGCATGCCACACTCATCGGGTCATGAGCAGGTATATAGCACGTTGTGAATTTCAGAAACTGTATTTATACATATTTATGTTATCTAATTATATTAATGATTTCAAATTGATATTAATGTTTTCTATTTTTACGTCGGATGATACTTATCTATACACGGATCCGAAGGATATGGATTTGGGGCACATTCTTGACGATTTTGACCTCAAGAATTCAAAGAAAATCCGAGATGTAGTTCAAAAAGAAAGAAAAAAAATTAAATTAGGAGGTCGTCAATTTGGTTATATCGGATCCGCAAATGACGTAGGATGAGACTCAACCAAAGATAGATCGTGTGTTGCTTAAAGTAAAGCACTTGGATGTAAGTTGCAAACTCTTTAATTATAAGTCTATTCCAAATGCAATTTTTTTTCCTATTCGTATACGAGTAACTAAAATATTATTTGTTTCTACAGGAATATTTTTTCGTCGGTGAGAGGCATGCTGATACCATTGAGCATGACACCCCCTTCGCCATTGATCATGTAACGTTGCCGTCTGGCCAGTCGAAAACACAAAATGAGACACCCCAGATGGAACATGAGAGTGCTGGCGAGGATCAGGGGCCGGTACATGGAGAAGAGCATGACTTTGATGCTGTCGTCCCAACATTTCCTGGATATTTCCGTGTCACTAGCACGGGAACATTTGAGACTAATTTTTTGGTGGACGAAGATCTCATTCCCTACAAGATGGAGAAGATTCCAGGTACTATTGACAAAATGTTTTAACTATATATTCTAATTTTATTGGAATGTAATTATGCATCATTCTTTTTACACTAATCAATACATACTTGTTTTTGTAGGAAATGATGTCTTTTATAAACATCTTTATGATTAGACTTTAGAGCTGTTTGGGCCCACTATCCACACATGGTGGAACCGAAAGAGTAAAGTTTTGAAAGATGAGCTTATTGCTCGCTTGGTTGGGTTATTTGGTGACAAAACCTTCAACCAAAAAAAGGTTCTCGAAAAAGCTGGCCAACATTTACATTATTTACGAGAGGGATATCGGAACAACTTAGCAATTAATCCAAAGTATGAGCGCCCTCCGATGATTCCAACAAGGGAGTGGAAAGGCTTGCTGGATGATGCAAGGGAGAAAGCTGTGAAAATAGTGGGTAAGCCAGTACCCGACTCAGCTAGAAGGTATGCAATACTTTCGGCAATGCAACTAAATGTTTATTACACTTTATTTTCCATTTTTTTGCAATGTTTAACGTATTTAAAATTACTTTTATAGGCTACCAGATACGTTGAAGGCCACCCAAGCAAGAATAGAAAAACATGGGCAACATAAGCTTGGCCCTGGTGGATATTCCAACCTACAAGCACGAATCGTAAGTATGATCAATAATTATTTTATTGTATAGAAATTATAGATTGCATTTAAAATTGTTTCATGATTATATAACAACAACAATGATGATCTAACTGAAAATTACAGGCTCAAAGATTCCATGATTTGCCAACGAACGAAGAAATGAGGATCAGCTGCCAACGCGGGTTTTTAGGTGTTGTTGAACATCGAAGAAGCAGCTGTGGTAGCCAAACAAAGTCTTCCAGTGATCCATCCTATGAATAGGTAACTACAATAAACAAATTCTATTTAAGATTGATTCATTGTGTTTTATATTCATTAATAAACTAGTACATAAAATATTGAGTCTCTTTGTGTTAATCCGCACAACGAAAGTAGAGAAAATGCGGAGGATGGAGGAGAAAGAGATATTGGAGTTCATGTTGATCGAAATCGAGGTAATAAATATTCCTGTGTTAAAAAAAAACTAGTATGGATTAAAGTCTCAAATATTAAATTGCAAATGCTATATTGTTGTAAGTGTTGATGTTTTAATGCAGAGGGTCTTCATGTGCAACTTGAGGCAGCATCAGAAGATCAAACGCATGAAATTCATGTCACCAATGAGTTACCAGGTACAAAGCACCGCTCTAATGTTTTTTTCTTAATGAAGGACTTACAATTATAATAATAAAAACACGTCAAGTAATTAATATTTCTTCATTTTTCTAGTACATCCTGGCACCTTACAGCAGCCACATACATGTCGTGAGCACATGACGCATCGACAAACATGATCACAGACAGCTACAGAGGAAATAGGAAACAAAACAAAATTGGTAGAAGAGGATGTCACACTTAGAGAATATGTGGAGAGAAAAAAGCGCCAAAAAAGGTAGTGATTGTAACAAGTACACTATTACATTATTTTTTTATGCATTGTCCTCAGATATTATTTTTGATATTATGGAGTAATGTCTTCAACTATTTATTTTTGTCTATGTATGAATGAATGAATGAGTTAATCAATGAATGCTATAAACTAATTAATTATCGAATGCACGTAATTCCTTTAAGACAAGAAACTCACGATGTTCGCACAAAATATCATTTATTTCCAAGCACGTGCATTGGGTATGGGGAATTGAGAGTGATGTGAGGGGGGGAAGGGGCCATATGAGCTTCCACCTTCATGTGGTTGGCCCTGTTTAGTAGAGAATATTCAACTATTCTCGAAATAGAGAGGAGCTCAATAAGGTAAAATGCATGCATTATTACAATGTTTCTTTCTTATGACCAGATACGTTGTTTATTTCTTCCAGCTAACTATAGACATGCATTTTCTTTATACTGCAGAGTGAGAATCTTGATGGGCTGGAGATTTCTGGTTTGGAAGATCTTCAAAGTCTACATGTTGAGGCATTGACCAAGCTTTTCCAAGTTAAGGTATTTGTATCCAGTTAAGATTAAGTGGGAAAGGTACGTAGCTTGTTGGAGTTACATCTTAGCTTGTAAGTTTTTATATGAGTTAATTAGGTGTTTATGTTAGCTTCAATTAACTTATATATTATGAATTGCTTGTTTAATCTCATGGAACCGGTAAGTATGTTAATCCATGTGTGTTATTTTAATTGTCTTCTTTGTATTGCCTCCTTATGTTAATCCATTTTATTTGAGGAATTTTTGGCTAACATGATGGTCTTACAAATACAGTAGTAGAAAGTTGAAAGAACGGTCTTATTTTGTGAAGGTGAACTCTCTAACATCAATAGAGACTGAGCTGCCCTTTAGCTATTATAGTCTACCCTACTGTCAACCTTCCAAAGGGCCCAAAAAAAAGTGCAGAGAATTTTGGTGAGCTTCTCATGGGTGACCAGATCGAGTCCTCCCCTTATATATTTCATATGAATATGAACGAGTCTATTTCTCTTTGCACTACTAAGCCCTTAAATGAATAGCAAGTAAAGGTCTTGAAGCAAAGGATTGATGAACTTTACCAAGTCAATCTAATTCTTGACAATCTCCCAGTCATGAGATACACTCAACAGAATGACATAGTGATTAAATGGACGGGGTTCCCCGTGGGTGGTTATGACCAAGATAAGAACTACTACATAATAAATCACCTAAAATTTAAGGTGTTGGTCCATGAGTATGAGGATTCCGGGTTCAATTCTTCCCTGGGATGGTGTTTTTAATCCTTAACATATTGAACTTTATTTTGTGGGGCAGTCATAGCAGCTATCCCTATTTCCCTTTTCTTCATCCTTTTGTCCCTCTGGTTCTGCATCTATGTGCCTCTTACACTTCTAGGTGGATTTATTGGGACCAGAGCTGAAGCCATACAATATCTAGTAAGAACTAACCAAATCCCTAGGGAAATCCCATCCAGAAAATATTCGTCATGGTTCCTTGTCCTGGGAGAAGGTACCTTTCCCTTATTGTTTTAGAGTGTATATTTTTTTTGCTAGAGGAAAATAGATTATTAACCACAAGTCAACAAGCAATTGAAAGCTTTGTAGTTCACAAAATTCAGGATGTTCATATTACACTACAAACCACTAAGATTATCAAGCCGGCATATCCCATTCCTGTCCCAACTATAAATATAATTTGGGTTTGCTTTTATACAGTCCAAACCATTTTTACCTTTCAATCCAAAAGAAGACAACAGAACATACTGTTGACAGGTTTCATAATGTTTATAAACAGAGAATGTGTGGTGACAGCCATTTATATGGGTCCTAATGGTCCTATTCCTCTGTAATGAGCTTGATGTCAACTTTCTTCCCTGGGGCTTCCTTCAATGCTCATTGCTAGACTTTTCCATGATAGCTGTGCAGGTGCAACTTGGCCTCTACCTTTCATGAACCTGACCCTAGGGATGGCCACATCACCTTGGACCTGTCGGATGTTCACACTAGAAAACTCGATACTCATTAGAAGCATATTTTTATCCTGCACCATTCTGTTCACATTATAACCACTACTGTAAAATGCATATATAACTTTTGTGAAGCTATGCAGTCCTCACTAAAGAACTTGAGGAAAACAGAAATTTCTGTCTCCCGAGATTTTCTACCACTATTTTACAGTAGTGGTTTTTATCCTGAAACAAAGAAACAGGGTTTGTCTTTTATATATTTGTGTGTAATCAATTTCCAAAGCAGTACTCTTGTGTGTATGGAAGAGAATGTCTGGAGGCAAGAAGTTAGTGTTGCATTTCGTTCTCCCTATCATTTACAAAGGGATGATCACTACTCTGGATATTGTAATATTATTGAACCCTTTCTTTATTGCATGGAAATTTTATAATAAATATTGCAAATAGATTTAATGGGGCAAATTATGTGTTCGAACCTTAATTGCTGATATGAGAACCATAGTATGTAATAGATAAATTTGTTGCAGATTTAGAACAATCTATCTTAAAACAATCTGTGGATTTATTGGACCACATAAAACAATTTAGAGTAGGCTCAGAAAAGTGACCATACTCAGTGGAAATTGGACCATAGAAAACCCTCTATGCTGGGCACAAAATGAGTTGGGAAGATCATGTTCAAAACCTGTATATGCTGATTTCATTAGAAGCAACATCTTAATTAACAGCATCCATATTATCTTCTAAAGATAGCCTTTCAGTTCACATACATGCTGGAGCTTCCAATTCCTTTCACCAATGTAGAAGTGAACTTTGCTGGCATGCCCTCCCTTAGCTAAAATCCAATCTACAGCATTTCCACTAGCAGGCTGAAGCCACTCCACTTCATCCTCTTTAACCCAATTTATTGCAAGCTGAGAATCCAAATCTCCAATCTTTATTGTGAGTTGAGAATCCAAATCTACAATCTGCTGATGAAATCTGTAATACAGTCCCCCATATCAACATAAGAACAATCTCCACAAATAGGCAGCAATTACCTCAGGAAATAGATTGGTAAGAAGCCATATGGCTTGTAATTCTTCTTTGTATCCCTTTGCACAGGCTGCTTCTAGGCCTGCTCCAATACCAAGCCATGCAGGTAAAACAAACCTAGTTTGTGTCCATGCGAATATCCAAGGAATTAGACGAAGGTGCCCAATCCCAGAAGACGTTTTCCTCCTTGTTGCTTCTAATATTTAGATTACCAAGCTCTGCTTCAGGAGTAGCTTCACGAAAGTACTCTAAAAATTGTTCATTTTCATAAACAATGCTTCTGTAATATTTCCGACCGGTTTCTGATATCCTTTTCATTACCTCTCGCCAATTTTCACTACGAGGTGGATCTGGGGGATGTAAAGTTGCAAGCAAAACAACAGTTGTATAAATTTCTAGTTGCCGCACTGTTGTTTGTGCTAAGCCAAACTTTGCCTGGACCATTTCTCCCTGCTCCATGGATCGGAGAGTTCCCTGTAGTATATGGAAACCATCGGTCCATCATTTAATTAATATCAAGATCCTCTCTTGAAACACTGCACAAAAGGAAAAGGGTAAAAAATACAATGAGAGAACCAGGTGGTTGAGATTGAATGGCAAGATATGTAGGTCCACCACCATGGCCAATACTTCCTCCACGGCCATGGAATAGGGTAACTTTAATCCCAAATTCTTTACAAGCAGCTACAACATCTTCCTGTGCTTTATATAGTTCCCAAGTAGCAGTGAAACGCCCTGAATCTTTTCCTGAATCAGAGTAACAGACCATAACCTGCAAGCAGACATTGGTACATCACAAAGAAGCACTTGATTAAGATATTACACCTTCAATAACCAAGCATGGATCTATTAATAAAATGCAATTGCACTTTTTTGTAACTATGATTACCTCCTGATGTCCATTATCATTTGCAATAATATGGTTGCGGTACCAATCTATTGATAATAACTTCTGAATTACTAACCCAGCACCTCTCAAATCTTTGACAGTCTCAAATAAGGGCACAACACGCAAGTTGTCACATGTTCATATGCCAACCAATGATCGTATGCTTGTACAAGGAAAAAAAATCAAACTGAATAGTGATGTATATATTTTGTTACTGCAACTCACACTTACAGGGTTCAAATCCTTGCCTTCTAGTCATTTAAACCACCCCTTTTTCTTTCATTTAGTGCAACTCAATAAATGAAGGAGCTATGCAAAGTTTTGCAAATATGTTTTATCATTTTAGGAAATATAACTTAGTCGTATTGTGTAAGGTTTTTTACTACTCAACTCACAGTAATAGGGTTCAAGCCCTTGAGTACTAGGGACACTGATTACATTAGTATGGGAAAAACCTAGGTGTTGTTTTGGTACTAGACCTAGATACATTTATTACAAGGGCAGCATCCATATAGCTAACAATCAACATTTCTATTTTGTAAGAATCAAAATTCAACTTCCATGAGCAGAATATATATACTGCAAAAGTTCCACCAGAATTTTCTTCTCAGTATTTCTGTTGCAATGCTAGTGTTTGGGTTGTTTCAGATGTCCTTTTTTGGTGTGTGATTGCAATTTATTAATCATGCACTCAGACCTTCGATGATACATATACTCTTATGTGACATGATAATAGAAGAGTACTTATGTTGTCTAGAAACAAAATTGTTGCTATAAAGTGTTCATATAATGCCTTTTCTTGATGCATAGGTCTGATACATGGCATGATATTTGGACAATAAGTACTTTCAAAGAATATACAACTGAAATTTTTATTCCAAGACAATTCTGAAGATTTTTCATAATCCTTATTTTGTAGAACTTTATGGCTGGGGCTTCAGGACCACCAACAGATGTGTATAGGGCTTCAGGACCACCAGCCGATGTGTATAGGTCTTCAGGACCACCAGCTGATGTGTACCGAGCTTCAGGACCTCCAGCAGATGTGTATCGGGCTTTAGGACCTCCAGCAGATGTGTATCGGGCTTTAGGACCTCTAGCAGATGTGTATTGAGCTTCTGGACCACCAGATGTGTATAATTCCATTGAATCAGGCTACAATTCATATACAGGTCACAACACCATGTATGCTACAATTCAGGTATTATAATTTTCCAGTGTACTTGATTATGAATGATGGTATGGAATACATAGTGTTTAAGTAATTATGAAAGAAGTTTCTGCAAATCTGACATAAGAGGTGATAAAAACAGAGTCTTCAAAAATAAATTAATGATGATGGAACCCTAAAAAGGCCATTCAACATCTGTGTCATTAAGTTAAGGTTATTTCATAAATTGCATTATAAACAACGTTAGCGTGAGTGGGTGTGTTTGCACAGTTGCAAATTGATTAAAAGAGAAGGGTGTGGGTGTTTTGGGCCCTTTGATGGCCCAGCTTGTTTGACTGGGTGATGAAGTGTACCCTTTACAATCTTGTTTTATTGTCCATATTCTTTTCACATGCATGGGAGTTTTTAGAAGTTCTGGTCTTCTGTTGTGTGTTTGGGAGTTCCTTCATAGTTGGAGTGGTCCCTGTGTTTTCTTTGCTCACAATTCCTCTAAACTTTGTCAAAGTTCCAAGTACAGACTCTATAAGCTTCAAGCTAGCTCCTAGCTTCCCCAATAGCTATTCCTACTTTGACTTGTCATAACCTGCTTGAAGCAGCAAATTTAGTGAAAACAGTGCATCATCTTTGCATTCTTTTCCATCAAGAACAAAAAGCATAGCTTTTCGCAGTACCCCGACATGCATGCTCAAAAGGGATGTCAATATTTTCAGCAAAATGCTTGATTTCCCATCCTTCAATACACAAAAAACTAACTGCTCACAAAGTGTGAGTAATGAAGTATCTTTAGATGTCTCCTCTATCCAAAATGTGTCCTCTCTTGAAATTGGGATCTTTCTCAGAGACACTTTCCACAAACCTGCCTGGAGCAATGATAAAATTAAAGACAGCCATGCACTATGCCTTAAGAATAACCAACCCCTTTCCTTCACACTATGCTCTTTGTATAATGTTTGAAGCTGAGAGAGTATATCTAGAATGATATTTGCTAGCTGTGATAGCTCCCCTGTATGGCTAAAATGAACATTATACAAATAAACAAGTCATCATTAATGATACCTTCTGTTGATGATTTTGACCATCTGAAAGTATGTCAAGCTTCTGAAGAAGGAATCAGTAAGAAGCTACAAATAAACAAGTCATCATCAACAAGTGTTCTTTCTGAAGGCATTAGAGAGAAGCTACAACAGCAGGACATTACCTTTATTTCCAATGCTACAGATTTGGGCAGTGGTAATTTGTGGCAGCATAGTAGGAAGTCAGCTAGGTATTTACTCTTGGAGGGAGAGGAGGCCATCCAATTAAAATCATATTGATAGAGAAGCTAGTGAAAAATTACTCTCAACTTAGAGAAGAAGATGACTCGGCAGAGGTATAGTCTTGGAACCCAACAATGTATACTCTGTCAGTATCGGACACAAAGCTATGTTTTTCTATAAGGCCCCAACTGAGTGTTGGTGGTCAAAACCACTTTGGAAGTTAAGGCTCCAATCAAATATAGGATTTATTTTTGGTTAGCTTTGACTAATAAAGCTACACTATGTGCAGCTTCATATACTCTAGAACATCCAATAGGTATTGATAGGTGGACTGCCCTCCCTCTTAGGGTTTCTGTTTTAAGAGCAAATCTGCCCAGACTTCCATTTTCATCACTTCCTTGCACATAGTTCCGCCCACATTTAGAGAGGAAGGAGAATCTATTTGTTTAATGCTGCTCGTGCTAAGGCTTGGCAATAAAGTCATTTACTGCAGCATGGGTTCTCAGAATTGGAATAAGACATAACTACACCTCCTTTCATGATGAAAAATGCCAAGATTTGCTTGGAATATGCCAGAATTATTCTGGATGCACCCAGATTGCCAAGAAAATATGAATTATAATATGCAGGGCCTATAAAATGATACCCAGATTTTTTATTTGATGCTGACTTAGGTCTAAAACATGCTCAGACTAGGGCTATCTTCATGCCCTTTGACCATGCCCTCAGGGCCAAAACTTTCTATTTAATCACATGAACAGTTAGCAATTAGGTCATAATCTGTATATTACACATTACAGTGTGGACAATAGGATTTGCATTACATTTGTGTTGTATAAATTGGCACTTACAAATATCCATATTCCCTTCACATTGATATTCTAGTTGTTATAAGACTCCATTACTCTTTTGCTCACTGTTTTCTTATGATATTTTTTTTGCGGTCAAAATTTTGCTTCACTTTGTGTCCATTATGGATGATATAATTTATAGATACTTTGATTATTGGTAATCTGTCTCACAAGATTGTTGGTTCTTTGAAACATGGTCAACCTTTTTATCTTTTCATCTATTTCTACAGTTTATTCATGTAGGATTTATTTAAATTTTAAAGCAATAAACAGTATGTTGGTTGAAGATAAATTGCACGAAAAGCAGTCATATAGTGGGACTTCATTTCAATATTTTGAATAGTCAATGTTGTTCTTTCTGTTGCATGTCATAGGATCAATTGAAGTGCCATGTTGCAACTTGTATAATTAAATGTTTCCATGGATGTACTACCTTTGTAAACTCTTTATTATACTAAAGTATTCACGAAAATAGAGGTACACTACGATGCAATGGATTCATGAGTGAGGCTAAGATATTACCCTGATTTTAGTGTGCATTCTGTTCTGATTCAATTGGTTATGTTTGCAGGCAAGAATAAATGCTCCCCTTGGAAATGACCCTATAGCATTGGATATCTTAAGCATGGGAAAAGGCCAAGCCTGGGTAAATGGTCGGATGATTAGAAGATACTGGCCTTTATCTAGCTCCCCTTTTGCCGACTGCCCAAGTAAATGTAACTATAGAGGAAAATTCCTTCCGAATAAATGTAGTACAGATTGTGGGAAACCTACACAGAGATGGTAAGTAATTTTGATCAACTTTAACTTCTCAATGTTTTGTTTTGTTTTATTGATGTTTCAACTGGCAGTGTGTTCTTCTATTTTTTCCACCATTATTCTGGAAATGAAACTATAGGAAGTAATGGTCGTCTATATTGTGAATAATTGTAAATAAATAAAGCTTGTACATATTTTTTAAGTTTAGTTAGAAACTTGACACAAGTTATGAGTATGTCAACTGAAAAAGTCAATGACCTGTTAAAAATGGGTTATGCCGCCCACGGGAAATATTATTCAAGGTTCTTGTAGATGCTGTGGGACTCAGAAGTAAGCTTCTAGTGGTAAGTAATTTTTCCATGGTGATTTTGGTTTAATTCAGTGAGTTAGTGTCATTACTATACAATTGTCACTGGTAGGCATCTTATTTGTTTGAGGTGGGGATAGATGGGGATGTACTTTTAGATGAGCAATCAAGTGAGTATTTTTACGATGGCATGAATCTATTTTCAATTAAATTGATTAAAAATGACTAATATGAGGAAACTCATAGATGCCTTGATCTTTTACTAGGAGATAATCCCATTTTTGAGTGAGTTCATAATTGTCTTCTTTTGTCCTTTTATTCTGGTTTATCCAGAAATCAATTTGAAGACATGTGATTAGCTGTATTAGATATAAAACTGTGTATTGGTTCTCATTTATTGACTGTCGAGAATGCTTTATACTCAAGGCCTACAACTATGTGAGAGGGGAATTGCGTATGCAGATTCTTACAAGCATATGTCATTGTTAGTTGGATTAAATTCCATGGAGCTATTAGTTGATGTCATGCAGTCTCCTGGGCAGTTAATACCCTTCTCAATGAGAGCTCTTATAATGTACCATATTTCTGGGACTGGAGAAAGTGATTCAGCTGAGAATGATTCATGTGATTCTCCTGTAGAGCCAAATAGTCCAATGTTTGGTTTTTCAGATAAAATGGGCAGTGAAAGGTAATTTTTTGTTGTTTTCCCTATCTACTTCTCAATAGTTTGTTCTTAAATGCTATTATATCCACTTCCTTTTTAAAAATGTGGTGGTTAGGTTAGTGTCAAATTCATGGTAACATGCCATTATTCTTCTCTGAGACATGCTACATAAGATTTGTTTCTGGGAAACATCTCATCTTATCAAATTGGTTGTATCATAGCTATGGAGTTATGAAGTGCCAAGCACTTAATCTGACAGATGTTTTGCAGTCTTATCTAGAAAGGTCATAGCCCATCAAATTGTGTCAGAATCCTTTCCTTGAAATCTGGTGTTTAATAACAAGGATTATCTGCTGTCATTTCAAATCCATCCCCTTTCTTTGGCTTTTGAGCATTGCAAATATTGGTGCTCATGATGATTGTCTTAGCTCTTGCATATGTGTCCATTGTTGATACAAGAATGGATCTATGTGCTTTCATCACCTTTTGTGAGCAAAGGGCAAGATACGTTAACCTACATATGGGCTTATCTTTCCATATCTGTATATACTTACCTTTGTGTCTGTTTCTGAAATGTGTGGCACACACAACCCAGAGCAAGAAGAACATAGCCCACGATATTTATATCCAAGGAAAGGGGAGAATCTCTCTACTCTAGCAGGTCCTTCATTGCCAAACATAAAGTTAAGGCCAACAGCATGCATTGAGGGAAAATTAAGGTGATAATTCCTGATCCCTGCCTCCTTTCTCCTTCCCACACATACTGCTCACATCTTTAATATGTATTGGTGTTTATATTTATACGATCTGACATTCTTTAGGATGATTTTATTCTTGTATTAAAGAAGCCACAAATTATCATCCATTCATCATCACGTGCTGAGCTCTATACGTTTTTTGAATTCAAGCTCAAATATGAGACCTTCATGTTTAGTGACTATAGTTTTTATCAAGTTTTATTGGATGATTATAGTCCATCCTAAAGTGAGCCAGATATTGCAAATAGTTTCTGGCGACGTAGCCGCAGGAAAACCATTGCTAAACAGCGGACAGCTAGTTCCAGGTCAGATTCTAGAAAATCTGTAGTTTTCTTTTGCATTGATATCTGTAAATTTGTACAAATCTGTAGTTTTCTTTTGCATTCATATCTATAAATTTGTAGTTGAACTTGCGACAGTTACCTAGATTTAGAACTTTAGGATGTTCGGTTGTGGACTGGATTACTTTTGTAACCCATATTGTTTTTGCACTGTGGAAACTTCTGGTTTGGCTTCAACATTACTAGGCTAATTATGTAGATAGTATAATTTTCAGTAATCAAACATGAACTGTTCAGTTTTTTGCCATTGGAAATTGGTGAGACCAGTCTTATTCTACATTATAATAGAATTTATCTAGCTATTGACTTACATTTTTGTTTGGAGAAATACTTCTTAAAGTCTCTTTGGTCATTGTCTCTATTGACAATGACTTGGCTTCCGAAAATGTCATTATTTATAGAAGCTGAACTTCCTACATCGTGTTGGATATCGGGTTATATGTAGTGTTTCCCCTTGCATTTAGACAACTCAACAATAATTCTCCAATATTAGATGCCCAAATTTTGGCATCTACGATATCGGGCTTGATAACTTTTAAAAAAACATGGCTATTTCATCTAACCAATTTCCCTCTGTCTGCTTTAGAAATTGATTTTCAAATAATGAAGATAAATCATGCACAATGGATTCAATAAATGATGAGAATATGGACTACTTTTTATAAGACTATGAAAGCAGAAGGCACAACAACAATTCATGTGATCCATATTAGAGTTTAAGTACTCTAAAACTGTTAAATAATGAATTGCTTTGGCATATTCTGTAGATGTTAAGTTTCTCATGTAAAATTATTTACTAAAGATGCATACCTATAGAGAAGATGTTGTTGATGTCTTAGAACTAAATGGAAAAGTGGATGCACAACATCGTAAAATTTCATGATTTTGGAGAAATGAATCTCTTGAGGCCCTGACATTGGATATTCTAAGCTTAGATGTGATCTAATGCATCAATAAAGTAACCCTCTTGAATTCCATTCAAAAGAGTCATCTCATCTTGGTATTGGTGTAAATTTATGCACATTGGATACAAGGGTCAATGAAGCCTCAATTTTTGTGCCTTGTATTAATCATTATTGATTTCAAAAAATTCATTTGTTTGTATTGTCTTGTTTCCTTTAGTAACACATATTCTTGTATCCCTTTGATTTCATCCATTCCAACTTACCGGTGCTCCTTCCATTTCTCTTGCAGGATGCATGGAAAATCCTAATATTTCATCTCTACATGCTTTACGATCTTCTTGGCCAGTGTATCTTGCACCAAATCCAAATACAAGTGAACTTAGTTTCCTGATATCGGGTTATATGTAGTGTTTCCCCTTGCATTTAGAAAACATGTGTCTTATTGACAGATGATTTTTTTTTAAAAACATTACAAAATGTCGCTTAACCGACGCCCAATTTTTATACTTGTCGCTTAACCGATGGTGTAAAACGTCGCTTAACCGACGCATCGTCGTTATCGCCATCGGTTCACCGATGGTTCTATAGGAGATTTTTTTTTTAAAAACATTACAACACATCTCTCAACTGACACCTAATTTTTATACTTGTCGCTTAACCGACGGTGTAAAACGTCGCTTAACCGACGCATCGTTGTTATCGCCATCGGTTCACAGACGGTTCTATAGGTGATTTTTTTTTTTTAAACATTACAACACATCTCTTAACCGATGCCCAATTTTTATACTTGTCGCTTAACCGACGGTTTATAATGTCGGTTAAGAAATGCCTGCGTTTTATCTCCGTCGCTTCACCGATGGTTATCTATGTCGCTTAACCGACGCCTTATATTTAAGCGATGGTAAGTAAGGTGTCTCTTAAGCGACGGTTTAGACTAATGTTGGATAATCGACGACAAGTTTCCGATGCTTAAAAAAAATCATAGTGTCGTACATGCGACAGGGAAGTGTCGAAAATACGACAATATGGCCGTCGGATTTTTGGGCAAAATGTAGTAGTGATTGTTTTTCAAGGAAATAACTGCATATAGGTGTCTTGTCTATACAAGATCTGAGATATGGTTTTAGTCTCTCAAAATCACTGACTGAACCTCCTCTAAGTGGCTTGTTTCAACGACTACATGTGGGTCTACTGCAAGTGACACACGATCCCAATCACCAACCCAATCCATGCATTTGCATTCATCCCATTCACCACTACTACAAGGCTTGCAAAAGCAAGCAAGTTTCGGCATCCATATTTCAAATAGGGGCTTGTTTGAGATTCAAACCGAATGAAATCCATGTGTTCTTTGTACTATGCCACAACTATAGGAATGGGGTCGATCTATGTCAACCACTTTCCAAAAATTCTTGACTACCCTTCCTGCCCTTGTTGATGTATGTTGCACTTTAGTTCATTCTAACATGGTTGTAGAGCACCATTGAACTATGGATTCCACATATTTTATATGGGGTTTTCTCATGAACCTCATCTCCTCCCTTCATAGTGCGGTCTTGGTGCATGCACCGACCCCTTCGTGCTCACCTTTATCATGCCTCATCTCAAATTAGTTCCATATATGTGACACATTGTAAGTCTTATCCAACATACTCGTCCGTTGGAAGACTCGGGCATTTTTTAAATGGCATACACAACCATCTGACTATATCCAATGCTGATCCATCTGTATATCTCCCTCCTTTAACTGATCATAGAAAATTTGAGAACAATGTTGCACATAATGCAGATATTGGATTCTATCATCACTTATGTAAAAGTTTTTTTCCTTCTGTATTATTATGTTGTTAATGCTTCTCTTAGTTCCATGCCTATACATAATATGTACCATGATGTTGACTTGGTCGGAATGGTAGTCTTGACTCTGAATTTCATTTGTGGCTAAAGGGTGTATTTTTTTGCAAAATCCATAATTGACAATATGGTCCCAATGGGAAATATATCCCTGCATTTTTTGTACTTCTCATCTTTCCATCATGCTACATGCACATGCTAAACATACTGCTTGATTTTCTTGTAGAAATCCATAAAAAAAATCACATACTCATACCTGTTTCCATGGAAACAACGGTCGTATTATAATGTGACCTTTAAAGAATGTATATGTAGAAAATGAACATGTAAGAGGAAAAGCACACAATAATCATTTTCACCTATGACTTCACCAATGCAATCTCTTTACTTTATTTCACACTATATGATTGATAGGTTACGTACTTGAATCTCTACATCTCCACGATCATTCTTCCAAATTGATGCCCATCGCTTCCATGAATGCAACAGCTCAAAAGAGAAAACCCACTGCACCTGGAAAAATTCCTATATAGACATGATTTTCCATATTATTTCATCTTTCATGCCTTGGACACATGATGTTGTTGATAAAATCTATCGATGTATTTGGTGGTATTATGGATTCATTTCAGCCCTTCTCAATGTTAGTATGCAAACCACAAAATATATGTTTATGTGTGTCATAAAAATATTCATATTCTACATGGTATATACAATAGCATGTGTTCCTATTAATGCATATATCAATGTACCATGGTTTACATTTCTCAAAGGACCTTTGGCCCAGGTTCAATTCTGTGTGCTCATTCTTGAATCTCTCATAGAGTTCAGTCTATGTCGTGTCAAGGAAGTGCTTGACATGGGTTCACATTATGTAGAACATTTTCTCATCTTTAGCACATATATTTGGTTAGATGAAGGTATAGTATGATCATGCCAAAACTTCTGTACTGAGTTCGTAATAACATCAATTAGCTTCATATCTCGATGAGGAAACCTGCTGACAAAATCCCAATAATATTTTCCCCATGGAGTCTGAATATTTTCTCTTATAATAGAGTACTTCTTAACCATTTTTCTATTTAATTTACGTATGTGAGAAGTGCGTGACAGGATGTGACATTTCCATGTGGACTTTCTTACAACTAATTCTAATAACACACGACAAGATGCAAAAATATCTTTAGAATGAGACATCTTCCCAATTGCATTAAAATCCGATTGGATATTTCTAACAATATGATTGTTAGCCTATGAACTTATAACCATATTTATGCCAAGAATTCTCCTAACAACAACTAAACAATTTGAATTTAACAAACATACTAATAATTGACATTTACTTACATCACCTTTGGATTCAAAATATTCCTTCGTTAATTTGTTACATTGCCAATCGATAGTGCATTTGGTAAACTTACCTTCAAGGCCTAACATACAAATTTCATCCACATGGATATGTCTAGGAGTCATTTTTCTTACAATAGATAGTTGAGGTATGGAAGGTGGACATGAGCTATGAATCCCAGAGCTTCTTTCTTGTGGTGCTTCATTCACATGTTGGTCCATATTGGAAGTGTGCTCGACATGGTTGTTTTCTTCTTGGAGAGATTGAAAATTAATCATTGCTCCTACGTCCAATGCTTGATACTTGACATCTCTCAATATACCTATGTCTTTAAGAGCTCCAACATGGATCGTTGATGGATTGTTGGCTAGAGACTTTGTTGATGTTGGAATTTGAGTTTGGTCCGTTGGACACAACCGTTTCACCCGTGGTTCTGAACTAGAGGTCAACTGTGTTAGGATCGGTTGCATTATCAATGGAAATGTATGGACCATGTCTCACTATGTCCATTTCCAATTTGGAATTTTCTCTTACCTCATTTTCCTGTTCAATGGGAATATTCCTTTGAGTTTTTCTTACTCTATTACATGAGTTTCCCATCTCCAAAAGTTTCTTTATGAAAACTATGAGGTCTACCCCTACATAAGAAGCAACAAATAAGGTATTAGTTCCATTATACAAGAAACATGATGTGTTTCAACATAATTAAATAAATTACATATATGTTAGTATGGTAATTATTGACATTGATACATAAACGTTGATTAAAGGTTTCTCTTTATTTTCGAACTAAAGATTCATTTCTATAGTCTATTTGAGTCAAGTAAACATATTCAAGTTTGCAAGTATTACATCTATTGTGTTTGAAAAGTAGTGGAATTCATAAGAATATGAGTAAAATATTATTCATTTCCAACCCCTTCAGACGAGATGACATTACACGTAGTATGCGACATTAGTTGTGAGTGCAGACACAAGTTGGTGTTTGGATGTCTTGGGAATAAATTGAATAGACTACACTCATTGAGTAACACTAACTAAAGATAACAAATTGACTAATTACACAATGAGGAGGTTGCAAATCCCCCGAATGAAGGAGAAATCATTGAGGTAGAGGCATCTCTATCAAGCTCAAAGGAATGTTATGATAAATGTAGCATTAAGAGGAGACCATGGACAAGTTGGTGAACTATTAAATATGGACCCTCTCCCATGATTGGTTCCAAGTTTTTTATACAAATTAAAGAGTCTCAAGAGACAACTTCATCTATGCCATCCCTGTGGGAAATCAAAAATATATTCATGTACAAATCATTATTGGTCTGCACTGCATACTTCATCTTGTATAGAGAATATGGACAACTTGGTGAACTATTCAATTTGGACACTCTCCCATGATTTCTTCAAAGGATTTTTTTCAAATTGAAGGGTCTTAAGCGATAAATTCATCTATTCCATCATTGTGTGAAATAAACATATATTCATGTGTAAATGATTATTAGTTAACATTGCATACTTCATCTTATATGGAGAATATGAGACTTGTTTAGATGTGAAGTTAGGAATTCTTCTTGTGAAATTAATTGTTGTCTATGAGAGACATATTGTTGCATGAAATGTGATAAAACATAAATCAATGAAATGATCTCAAATCTTATGAATGGAAAAAATTATTTACAATTCACCATACCTATTCAAAATGTTCTCTTCTTGCAATGAAGACTTGTAGTTTGAATGTATCCAATAACTTCCAATACCATTGAAGATGTTTGTTAGATTCCAAGAGTGATATTCTATCCAATAGATCAAAGAGTGTCCAATTTATGATTGAGTGTGAGCCAAATTGCAAATTTTAGGAGCACAAAACGCGTGAACAGTGGTAGAAAACTCTTGAAAATTGGTAGCAAACGTGGGAAAGAAGATATATGTTTTCTTTTTAACTAGCAACAGGCGTGTGCACACATGTGTCTAGGAGCACACACATGTGTCTATAGGTATGCACATAAAGATGAGTGCACATTGTTGTCTAGCATTTATAGCATTAAATCACTAATGTTTATCCAATTCAACGACTAATTTTCTTCAACAATGTCTTGGTATTTAGACATGTATGAGTATTTTTAAAATATAGTCTTCACCACTAATTTCTTCTTAGGCCCATGGGTTTCATTAATAGGTCTTAGGCTCCTTACCTATGGATAGTGGAGGGTAAGAGAGGCATCCAACACTGACTAAGGATGGGTGTCAAGGTTTAACAAAGGCTTAGTGGCAACCATGGTCAATAAAACATGGTAAATACCACCATTTCCAATAACACATGACCTCAATCCCTTGGTCTATAACAGATAGATGGCGCACCAATAGAATACTTTTAATGTCTAAGCAATTCTTGATATTCCATGTCCATGCACCCTACTAAAACTATAGATCCTTTAGGGAAAGGATAATTTTCTTCTTCATTTTATCCTAGATTATGCTACAGAAGTCCATGGATTCTTATGCTTTGTTTGATCCAATGCCGCTTTCGTTTGAGATGAACAAGCACAAAGGGCATTGATAAAATCATTTTATCAATCTTGTCTTTTGTCATCCATAGGTACATGCCCATGGATTATTTTTAAACATTGATTTGATTAGTGATATTCTTGTTGATGCTTAATTTCATTTGATTTTACCCTTTCTCAAACTATCATAAGTATTCCATGTCTCGATTGCCTTACCTATTCGATTTTGAAAATAATCTTGCATTAATCCATTTGCGAGTTCATTACATCATTTGTATCTCAAAGATGCATTTGTCTTGGGTCTTTGTAATTGTATTTATGCAAGCAAGGAAAGAACCAGGTTTTTGGGGGTCAAAACCTAGAAGATACTTGAAATGTTAATGTTTGAGTCATTTTGTGAGATGGAGGTAGATCTTATGGCATGTGAAAAAGAAACCCTACACGATACTGAGGGGGATTTTCTTAGGGAACTTGTGTGAAGGTTTCTTAGTGAAATATCAAAATCGGACTTGATGGTGTTCGTGCTAGCTTGTTGTAAAAATTTTGGTGTGGCTAGAGAGCATTGTGGGTAGTCTGACATGAAGACCACCAAGGAAGGCTGCAGTTTGATAGGAGCTCTAGCACTGTCATGAATATAAAAGGACATTCTGACAATTGTGGGGCAAGAGATAAGATGCACGGAGATATGTAGGATCCACTATGTCTTGAAAATGAAAATGAATATTGAATAGAAATATGTTTGAAGAACTTGATTTCAACTAATTCTATCTCAGAATATCACTATGTAAGAATTTCTTTCTTATGTATTTATTGTTGGTGCTTACTTTCATTTGATTTTAACTTTTCTCAAAATGTCATAAGTGACAAATGGATAATTCCTTACCTTGTGAGAGGTTTGGAAAGTAGTATTAGATGATTTTGTTTCATATCAATTCCTAGTAAACTCACAAGTTGTTACATAAGGTTTGAATCAATATGTGCTATGATTTAAAGGCTTTGATTTTCTTTTCGTTTCATGTTATTATCTTTAGTTAGTACCAATCTAACCATGCTAAGCCTACTTGGTTATTAGTAAATGATTATAGAATCATGTTATTTAGTAAGTCATTTATTAATTAGTTATTTGAATTGTATATTTATAACTATGGGAAAAGGTATTCATTGTTAATTTAATCCTTCGTCTATATTCGTAATGAGTATTCTGAATGAGTATTCTGAGTTGAATTTGAAATAGGGTGTTATGAAATTATCTAATTATATTAGACATCCATATGACCAAGTAATTGTTAAATTTATAATAGCTCCTATATTGTATTCCCACATGACTATTTGATAATTTTGTCCTAAGACTTAAGTGGCTCCAATGTTTTTAGTGAAAAATCATTTTTATATTTTATGGAGCAAGAGTTATATAATTCATCCCTCTATAATGTTAAATTTTATGTTTAATATCCCAACCTCTCGATCTCATTTTTTAATGTTTGCAAATTTCCACATATTCAAAACTTTGACTTACATTTGTCAAATCTGTAATGTATGTATAGTGATGACTCATAAATTAATCACTCATGTATTCATATGGATCTCAAAATTAAGAAATCCCTAAACTTAAATGGGTATTAATAACAATCATTTACTCATTACCGCTTGTCCTCTTAGACATCTTGTTTAACCAATATTTATACTTCCCATTTTGATTTCGCCTTGGAATCCAAAGGGAGTAGTTTGTTTATAGTTTAACTTGGACCTAGTTTATCCCATCATTTTCTGTTTATTCGAACCCTTATTCAATCTTATTTCCTTCCTTGTACATTTTTAAATATGTGGATCCAAGTTCCTTGAATCATATGATGAACATATTCCTCCATTTTCTTAGATTGATTAGATTATTTTCGCCGGATTTTATGAACTTGGCCAATTATGAAGAATCAACCCATACAAGATGCTTCAAGCAGCTCCGGAATGTTTGGTATAGTATGTTTGGCATGGTTAACACTCACGGGAACAAAGACTTGGTTGCCTCTAGGTTTTAACTCTCTTAAAAAGAGTTATCTAAACTTAAACCTAGAAAAGTGTAATTTTAACTACTTTATGCTATTGACTTCTAATTAATACAACTAGAACTATTAAAGCTAAATATAAATACTAAACTATTAAAGCTAAATATAAAATTAAATATATTTTATTTATCTACAAATTATAAAAAAATCCTAAATATGAATGAAATTTAACTATTATGTTTAATTTATGTGAACTTGTACAAATTCTCCATTCTGATTTTGTTTGAATTCTCCAATTTGAAGCTATTTAAAAATAACAAACAATTAATTAAATGCATAATTGATTTAACTAGGTTAATAACCCATGATAAAATTAGTATAAAGTAAATAACTTCAATTCAGAAAAATAATTTATAAGAATTTAGGATTTTAACATTTTATGATCGAAAAATAATGAAACAATAAATTATTTCACTATTCCAGAATCATAACTATCGATAATTAAAGTTTGACAATTTCTAATATTTGTTTATAATAATGATTAACTAATTATTTCAAAGTATTTGTAAAAATAAGAATAATACCTTTGATCCCATCAATAGAACTTAATAAGATTAAAAGTATAATGATAATATCAAATATAAAAATCCATTAATGATTAGATCAATTCTTTAATAAGATACAGAAAAATCATATCACAGTAAATAAATGTGAGAAAGTTTAATATCAATATATATATATATATATTATATATAAAAAACTGCAAAACAAAGTAATAGCATATATGCTCAACAATTTCCTATAAATAAACTTCACATAATTGTAGCAACAAAATAGTGTCTTTACTTCAATATAGAATGTTCTCAAGTGAAGTCATACTCCATCATCATTACAGTGGTTTCTCATCCATGCTGCAAATAAAAATTATACAAAATAGAAAACAATATGAAAAAATCTAAGTTTCTTTCATTCTTTCCAGTTTCATTCTGTGCAGAGCTCCCTCCTTTGCAGTCGATTGGCTACTGATTATATAAAAGATAGATAATCACAAAATTGTATCGTAGTTACAACCATCAGTAAAGTGGTCCGTCCAATCCTGGAGTTTTGGTCATTTAGTCGGCACTCTTCATTCCTTATCCAACTTCGGTTTAATGAGACGGCTCCAAATTTCATTCTACGTTGAACCTTTTAAACCTGCAACCAAAATATCAGATTCCGTGAGAAATCGAAAATAACAGTGAAATCTATGTTTGGATGATATAAATGAATTTTGAGACGTCTGCATTTCCTTTCGCCTTCGATAGTAACTCCTCGTAAGTAAAACTGTAATCACTGTGTCTACGGTGACAACAAACCTGGTGTTAAAAATAATGATACACACATAGCATTAATACTATCTTAAGGGCTGAGACTTAGTGGCTGCAACCTGTATAACCTTCCCTCATTTTGGAAATGAATCTAATAATTTCGGAGTACATGTGTAAAGAATTGGTTTTAACCATATACTTTTCAAGCTTGCCCAAGCATAATTTGATTTGATGCAGACGTGTCTTCGTGATCCAATAAATTGTAGGAAATAATGTGATCAATAGCTTCTTCTTTTTTACCACAAAATTGTGATATGATAAGGCTCCTTATTTGTAGCGATTCCTCTCTCATGTTGTTAAAGTGCCATTAACTCGCTTTGCAAAGTTGTCACTCTAACTATGTGTTCACTCCTCTTAACCGTCCTTCTGCATAGTAATTAATGCTACCTTCCCTCTTCGATTTCGTTAGACAAAGATTCGATAAAACTGTACATTGTTCTTCAAACCCTCAATCTCATATGATATGATAACATCCAACGATTTGTTAGCAGGATCCTGGCAATTCTTTTAAAGCCATTTTCAACCTACTATTCAGTTTTGTTTTACAATTGAAATTTAAGATTGACCAATATTCATAATAAAAAATATAAACTTTCTCCCTATGAATTTGTCGTAAGTTATTTGTTCATGTTCTATTATAAGCAAACAACAAATTCCTTAATGATTCACTGCCATTTTGGTGCAGGCGCAGCCATGTGATCATTTTCCTCTGCAAACCTCACAACTGGCTACATCATGTGGTGCTATCATTTAAATCTGGTGAAGAACTGTTTGTCTCTTGTTTTTTCTTTTTTCTTTTTTAATAATTTTCCAAATGAAATAATTCCATCAGTTGATGGAGCGTTTAAATATATATATCAACGTTCTCCTCAAAATAGTATCAACTTTGCCCAAAAATAAATTTAAATTACCGTTGAGCGAACACTATTTTAATTATCATTTAAAATGAATATAGTGAAGACAAAAGCTTAATTCATATGGCAGAAAATGTTTTAACTTTTTTTTATAATGAAATAACCATACTGAAAGAGTGAAAAACTTTTATGTTAATATGATGCTGGATCGATTCCTATATTCTAACCAATAGTTATCATGTTAAAAGACAAATGGGATAACTGTGTATATTTTGTGCATTTTAAGTGATAAGACCATTATGCACAATTTCCAAGAAATTACATCACCTTTGGGTTTATAAAAATAAACTTTTATTTATTTTTATAAAAATAGCTTTGGTCTACTTTTCATGATAAATACACTTTGTAGACTCTTGTAATCTTTATTCTTAATGAAATTTTTTTTCTTTGATTATAAAATATTTCATTTTTAACCAAAAATTTTGTTTGTCAAACTTTGATTAATGAGAAAAAACTTGAAGTGGCCAACTCATTAATGAAATTTAAAAAAAAAAAAAATCAAATATGGGATAGAAATAAAACGCTGCTAACAACCTCTATTGGCCTTGCAGATGTGTATAAAATGGAAAGGTGTATTGCGTATGCAGAAATGCATAAAACTTAAGTGTACTAGATTTCAACAAAAATAGAAAAAGACTGTACTTCTGAAAGTCCCAATGCCTTGTGGATAAGAGAAAAATACTTAGTTTCTCAACCTTTTGATCCCGCAATAAATCTCATTCCTCAGAAAGCCTAATGGACTGCGAGTTGGATGAGCTATGACCCTCTTTGAATCGTTTAATATTCCAGGGGCTACCGCAGAGAATGACGTCATAGCCCCTGCAAAAGTAATAACAATCCAAGTAGTGGTGGGTATTCAAATAGAGGGGAGGACCTAGCTATCATGGGAGCTATCATGGGAATTTATTGTTGGAAACTGGTGACAACCGTTTTTTGGGTTGCTGCATAACTAACTTGCTGAATTAATTTAGTTTGTTTAGTTAAGAGTAACAGTGAAAGAAATGTATATATTTATTGTATTCTAGTAGATAAGAGTCTCTGAGTTGTAAGCTGTTGTAATGAGAAGACCAATACCATTGCTCCGTGGATGTTTTTCTTTCAAGGGTTTTACCACAGTAAACCTTTATGTTCATTTACATACTTCTGCTAATATATTCTGTGTTTTATTTTCTCTATGGATCTCAAATCCAACAAGTGGTATCAAAGCCTGAGTGCTCAAAGATGAGCTTGAAGCTTTGCCTGGAGCCCTGTTGCTGATTGCTGAAACGAGTGGAAGAGAAGGCTGGCAGAACCTTCTTGTTACTAACGGCTGAACGTGGAGACTGAAGCGTGACAGGGTCCTGACAGCGTGGAGAAGGAGGAGTCCGCTATTTAGACTCTGAAAATTTAATGCTGGGTTTGTATTTTGGAGAACGCTAGCCTTTGAAGGAGTGTGTTGTTTCTGGAATTTGATGATGTGTTTGAGTTTGGTGAACGGTTAAAAAAAAAATTCTTCTTATTAAAAATCTGGATATAAGAATATATATATATATTTAAATGATATACGTAAAGGATGAAGTAAAATGACAGTTTAAAAAAAAAAGATTCTTTTAAGAAAATAAAAAGGTGATATTATTTATTGGAAGTTTGGGAACACTGAAGTTTACTCAAAGATATTAAAAATCTGGATATTTTTTTTATAAAGAAAAATGGATTCTTTGAGTTAAGAAAATAAAAAGGTGAAGCTTACTCAAAGTTTTTGGGAAGTAAAGAAAAAATTTGTTGTGGCTATTATTTATGGAATAAAGACTTATGCTAAAGAATAATAAAAATTTGGAAGTTTGGAATAATTTTTTTGAGTTTTAAATTTGAAATTGAAAAATTCAATGGAAGCAACAATTTTGAGTTGTGGAAGGTCAAGATGAGGGATGAGGGATATGCTAGTACAGCATGGAGTGGCGAAGGCACTCGTAGGAAAAACCAAGAAACCCTATGATATGTCCAATGAAGACTCGAACGAGATAGATGAAAAAGATCTGAGTGCTATTCGATTATGCTTGGCTGATGATGTTTTATTTAATATTGTGTCTGAAACTATAGCATCAGGTCTCTCGACAAAACTAGAATATGACTGAATCCTTGACAAATAAAATCCTCCTAAAGGGGCAGTTATTTACCTTGCGTATGAAAGAAGGTACAAAAATTTTTGATCACTTGAATGCGTTCAATACTCTTGTTTGTCAGTTGTCTAGTATGGAAGATATTATTAGTTTTGAAGACAAGGCGATTTTAATGTTGTGCTCTCTGCTTGAGTCATGGGCACATTTTGTAACATCTATCAGTTTTAGTTTTGTTGAATCTATTACCTTTGATGATGTTGTGGGAGCCTTAATTTCTGAGGAAACTTGAAATAAATTTAATCTTGAAAACTCGACATTAGAAGTAATGATAGCTAGGGGAAGAACCAGTGAAAGAGGACAACATTCAAGGGGTACATCAAGATCAAAGTAGAAGGGCAAAAATAGTAAATTGAAGTGTTGGTTTTGCAATAAAGGAGGACATCTTAAGAAAGACTACTGGAAACACAAGAAAGCTTCTAGGGAGGAGAACTCTGCAAATGAGGCAAACATAGCAGAAAATGATTCAGGTATGATTGATGAGGTATTAACTACTTCTAATCTCTCAGAATATAATTATGGTTGGTCAGTTGATTTTGGAGCATCTCATCACATGTGTCTTCATAGAAGTTGGTTTGACACATACCAATCTGTAGATGACGGTATAGTTTATATGGGAAATATTGTTACATGTAAAACTGTTGGGATAGGGAGTATGAGAATTAAAATGTATGATGGGATTGTTAGAACTCTAATAGGTGCGAGACATGTACCTGAACTAAGGAAGAACTTGATATCAATGGGAGTTGTTGATGATGCTGGTTACAAATTTGCGGTTCAAGGTGGAGTTATGAAGATATCGAAAGGTATCTTGGTTGTTATGAAGGAAAACAGAGTCGGAAACCTGTATAAACTTGAAGGGAGAATGAAAATCGATCAAACAACAGTAGCATCAGTTGGTGCAATAGACTTTTCTCATCTATGGAATGAGCGGTTAGGTCATATCAGTGAAAGAGGAATGAAGCTACTTGCTGATCGGAAGTTGCTTCCTAGTTTAAAATGTGTATACTTGAAGTTTTGTGAGCATTGTGTTTATGGTAAACAAGCTAGACAAAAATTTAAATCTGGAAAAAATAGTAGTAAAGGTATCCTAGACTATATTCATTCTACTCTATGGGGGACATCTCCTAAAATTTCTTATGGAGGATCATCATATTTCATCAGTTTTATAGATGATTACTCGAGGAAAGTATGGATTTATTTGTTAAAGAAAAAAGATGATGTTTTTGATATATTTAAGAAATTTAGACCTTTGGTTGAAAAGAGCACTGGCAGGTTCATTAAATGTCTTAGAACAGATAATGGAACCGAGTTTACTTCTAAGGAATTTTATAATTATTGAAAGAAGGACAATATCGAGAGGCATAAGACCAATGTTTACACTCCGCAGTAGAATGGCATTGTTGAACACATGAACATGAATCTTATTGAAAGAGCAAGGAGTATGCTCAGTAATGCAAACTTGCAGCAAGAATTGTGGGGAGAGGCATTGCTTACAGCTTGTTACCTGGTCAATCGATCACCATCAATAGCCATTGACTGCAAAATTCTGGAAGACGTATGGACAGGTAAAAAATGTGAATATTCTAATATTAGAGTATTTGGTTGTGAAGCATATGCTCTTATTCCCAAAAATCAGCGGTCCAAATTAGATCCTAAATCAAGAAAATTAATCTTTGTTGGCTATGGTGATGGTGTTAAGGGATATAGATTGTGGAATCCTACTGTCCACAAAATCATCATAAAGTGAGATGTAACATTTAATGAACTTTCTCTATCAAATTTAGATGTGAGTAATGATTTGAAACAGGCTAATGTACCATAGTTTCAGCAAGTTTAGTTTGATACTCAGTCATCTACAAAGGGGAATCATGAGGATGTCCAGGAAGAGGATATTCATGTGGACACTCCTCAGGAAGAGGATGATGAGCAGACATAAATAGAGGAGATAGCACAACAATCTTTATGAAGATCTACACGAGACAGAACTTTTCCAAATAGGTATGTTGATTTTGTCACATCTGTTGCTTTAATTTCAAACGAAGGAGAACCTGACATTTATCAGGAAGCATTGAAAGTGTCTCACAGTGACAAATGGAAACTTGCAATGAAAGAAGAAATAGATTCTTTGGAAAAGAACAAGACATGGGATCTTGTGGAACTTCCAAAGAGTAGGAAAGTGGTTGGCTGCAAATGGGTGTACAAACTGAACAAAGGAGATGATGACATTGTACCAAAGTACAAAGTGATACTGAGTGCAAAAGAGTTTTCTTAGAAAGCAGGTATTGACTTTCATGAGATTTTTTCACCAGTTGTAAAACTTGTTTCTATTAGAATTTTGTTAGAACTAGTTGCCTTTTATTATTTGGAGTTAGAGCAGCTAGATGTCAAAACAACTTTCTTACATGGGGATTTAGAAGAGGAAATTTTCATGGAACAACCAGAAGGGTTCGTTCAGAATCGAAACAAGAGGTTTGTTTGCAATCTCAGAAAGTCATTGTATGGCCTAAGGCAGTCTCCCAAGCAATGGTACAAGAAGTTTGATTCTTTCATGTTGAGTCAAAATTTTACGAGTAGTGAGTATGATCATTGTGTGTACTTTAAAAAGTTGGAAAATGCCATGTTCATTATTTCGGTGTTATATGTTGATGATATGCTTGTCGCAAGAAAGAGCATGTTTGAAATCATCAAGTTAAAGGCTTAGTTGGCTGGGACATTTGATATGAAGGATCTAGGAGCATCAAATCAGATCTTGGGCATGCAAATAATAGAGACAAGAAAAATGTCAAGTTGTGGTTATCACAAAAGAAGTATGTGCAGAAAATACTTTAGAGGTTCGCTATGAATAAGGTGAAACCTGTTAATATCACTTTAGCTTCTCATTTCAAGCTTTCTTCAGGTTTGAGTCCTAAAAATGATGAAGAAAAGAAATATATGTCTCATATACCATATGCTAATGCAGTAGGAAGTCTAATGTTTGTGATGATAAGTACAAGACCGGGCATTTCACATGCAGTTGGTGTTTTCAGTAGATACATGGAAAATCCAGGAAAAGAGCATTGGGAAGTAGTGAAATGGGTGCTTCAATATCTAAGAGGCACAAACAACTATTGTATCACTTTTGATGGTTGTAGTGATGAAGTCTATGGTTATGTTGATTCTGATTTTGCAGGTGATTTGGACAAGAGGAGGTCCACTTCAGGTTATGTCTTTACTCTTGCAGGTGGAGATATTAGTTGGATGTCAAAGATTCAGAATATTGTTGCTTTATACACTACATAAGAAGAATATATAGCTACTTCACATGCTTGCAAAGAGACAGTCTGGTTAAAAGGTTTGCTGGGTGAGTTAGGAAAAGTTCAGAACACTATAAAAGTTTTTTTTTATAGTCAAAGTGCTATTCATTTGGATAAAAATCCAGCTTATCATAGTAAGACAAAGGATATTCCCATAAAATACCATTTTGTTAAACATGTTGTTGATGAAGGTGGATTGTTTCTTGAAAAGGTTCACATGAAAGAGAATAGTGCAGACATATTCACAAAGTCGGTTACTTTAGAGAAGCTACGGTGGTGCCTAACTTCTCTAAGCTTGCAGGAAAGGTGATGAATAGAGCAATGAGCAAGGTATCAAGTAAATTGTTTTCATGGTGGAGATTGTTGAAAACGGGTGACACCCGTTCTCTTGGTGGCTGCATAATGAACTTACTGAATTAATTTAGTTTGTTCAATTAAGAGTAACTGTGAAAGAAATGTATATATTTCTTGTATTCTCATAGAGAAGAGTAGGAGAGTTGTAAGTTGTTGTAATCAGAAGACCGATACCATTGCTCTGTGGATGTTTCCCTCTCAGGGGTTTAACCACAGTAAATCTTTGTGTTGATTTATATATTTATATTAATATATTATGTGTTTTATTTTCTCTGTGGATCTCAGATCCAACATTTATACCATGGGAACATCAACCTCCCAAGAGTATATCCAACGGCTCATATATATCAGGTACTTGTGACTTAGCGAAGACGTTCCAAAATTCACTGGGCTAAGCATCTATCTCACGGGTTGCCTACCCTTCGAGCCTTGTCACAACTATCCAATGAACAACCCTACCCCATCATTTTTGAATCTGTGACCTATATGGGAATGCCTATATTAGCTGCATGAATCCCAACAAATACTGAAGCAGGACCCTCTGTTGCATCATGTTATCTATGTGGATTTTCCAACAACACCAATGAGGGATCGAATTTGAATGGCACCTCCCATTTCACCTTAAAGGACCGTGAGAAATTGAACCCTTCACGCTTCAATATTAAACCCTTCAATATTGACATGTAAAAATTAATCAATTTTTTTATTTGAAAATGTAAGTGTACAACAAAATTTCATTATTTATTAAAAACAATGTATAGAAAAAAATGACAATAAGAAGAAATCCCAAGTGATTCACCATTTACATGGAATTAGTGAGGTAAACCATTGATTTATCACATCTAGATTATTTTTATGGGTATAATGTGAACATAGCGATAACCCGTTAAGAGTAGTGGTTTTTTGTATTGCATTATTATTTGTCATATTTATTTTGTGAAGATAATTGTTTGTTTCCTATCATGGGAAAATGATTAGAGTAGTTGAGAACTAGTAGTGACATTATGTGAATGCATAATAGGAAATTGGGGATGAAATTAGCCTCATGGGGTACTAAAGCTTATTTGTGTCTAGAATTGTTTTGAGAAGAGATCCACTACTAGAATTGCTATGTTACAATGGCAAAAGAGATGAGGCATTAGATTCCTAACATTAATAACAAAAACTAAAAAGATGATTTTTTTCTAGTGCCAACTTATCCACCTAAAAATAGTGTACTTCTAACATTGTACATCCCTTGGAGATTTAAAATTGTTGATCCTTGTTGTGACCACTTCATCATTACCATATCCAATGCTTTAAATAAACAACATAAAAGTAAAAAAGTTAGAAGAATAACTTTTCCATGACATTTTACCTTAGATGTTTTGTAATGAACTTTTCCACAGGCTATTAAAATCATTGTATTATTATTATCTTTCCAACTAAAAACATAAGTTTTCTCCAATCCACATTTCCATTAACAGCCAAAAAAAAGTTACAAATTCCATCACAAAGCTAATTGGTATGTTTGTTCATATGGACCCAATTCATGAGTAACTAGCCATTCAATTTCAAACTCCACCTAATCCCTAATCCCTAAGCATCGTCTTCACCATAATAAACCTAAGTATTAGAACACTTGAAAATTTATCCTTCAAAATTTAGTCTTGGGTCTACTAAAATCTAGATGTCAAATGAGAGGGATTGATAGGGAATCCCATTTCTCTTTTCAAAACTCATTATAATAATTATTATTCATATAATTATTATTCAAACACATTGAAAAAGTATCCTTTAAACTTCAATGTGTATCTTACTAGTATTTGGATTGGATCTCACACGAGAAGAAGTTTGAGAGGGCTTCCACATTATTATTTTTTTAAATTCCATCATTTATGTAAACAGGTTAGACAAAAAAAGGTCTATTATATGCTGTAATCTCTTTTTGAACCTTACATGATTCAAAAATGTCATTTTGACAAAAAACCTATTTACAATCTCGTCTCTTAAGTTATGTGTTGATAGGGTTGAGGAGTGGTATCTAAGGTAACTGTAGACTTCATTTGATATGTCGACATTACAAACCTTTATCAAGGTCCATCATTGAGACAATGAGTAGAGTTGAGTAAGAGATAAAGATTTAATAATATATCTTTAACAACACATTTCAAGAGAAAACTGGGAAATTGATAATGTTGACTATATAAATAATACCAAACCCAAACCCAAAAAATGTTAAGCTAGATAATAAGGAAGTCTATGTTGTGATTAAAACAAGCACCCTAAATTTCTACAATGATTCTAAACTTAAAATAGAATAAAAATCGAAATTAAATTTATTAATATTAAATATTTTTGTGAATTAGTTAATCTATTTTTTATAAACTATACATCTAAATGTAATATCTAATTCTAACTTAGAAATACTACAAATTTTTTATAAAAGAATAATTTAAGATTTTTTTTTAATAATTACTGAGACATTGGCCGTAACCTAAGAAATATTTATTTTAAAAAAGTAACATAAATTATCATAACTTATTTACTCTAGTCTAACCTAAAAGGAATAATTCTAATAAAAATTTAAAATTTAAAATTAATCTACAACTTAATCTTGTATTTCTATCTAATTTTTTTATAATAAAACTTAACATGGGTTTCATTAAAGAACACTGCAATAATTGAAGAGGGTCATCTTTTTGAACAATGTAAATGATGTCAATTATGGTAAAAAAATGAATTTTTTTAACAGTTTATCTCTTTCATTATTTTCGTATTCAAACGTAAATTTGTTTTTTTGGTCTATTATAATTTATAGTTTATGGTCAGTTTTGAATGCACACAAATTTATTGAAAATTGGAAATGAAACAAATATCATTTCGAATAAGTAAGTACGTACCCCAAAGAAATAGTCATTCAAACTACTCACAATAGTAAGAGGGAGATATAGCCCTCTAGATGAAATGCACCATGAAAGCCATGTTATCTTACTTATGTAAGAACAAACTATCATCTCCCTATATATTGTTTTTAGTGCATGTAGTTCGTATAATGGTTCAGTCAATCTATTCATGAAATATTCATGAACAACTCTATCTATTCATGACATATGAAAGAGTAGGTGAGTAGGTAGACTATAGTAAGGGAGGGATCACAAAGCAAGAACCAAAGTCAATACAAAATTGAAAGGGTTTACATCCAATGACTACATTACACATTCCTATCCATGTGGCATCCCTAATGTATGGGTTATCCTCATAAAAGTAAATACCTTCTACACCCTTAATTATATAAATCCTAGAAATTGGAAATAAAATAAAATAAATCATTTCCAAGTCTCTCCAATGTTGAAATCTTATCCTACCTATTTTACGGAAACACTTCAAATTCTCCAAAAAATATCAAGTATTTCAAACAATTAACTTTAATTTTTTTTGTTCTAATATGTTTTATGGATTTTATATGCACACAAACTAATTGTAAATCAGAAATAAAAAGAAAAGCATTACCACCACCTAAATTTTTTAGGAGCAAAAACTATTTATTCAACCTCCCGAAGCCCACAAGAGACGACTATAATACACACTCAATTATTGTGTGGAAACCTATAATTCACATTTCTATGGCCGTCACATGATTCGCATTGGAAACCATTGAGGTGTCTTCTTCCATTCATGTCGTGGAGCAAGATCTCATACAAATATGGGATGCACTCACAGATACACCATTATCATTATTTTAGCTAATGAAAGTCCATACATTTTTAAAGTAGTCTCTACTCTCCCGGTCCATGGAGCATATAGTTTATTGAACTTAGGTAAGGGACAATTCGGTCGGGTCGGTGAAAAAGTCGGTCGTTAGGTCGTTGATAAAATACGACATTGAAATTCGGACCGACCTTTGAATGGAGGATTGATTGAACTCGATGGAAACTCTATTGGTCAAGTTTGATTGGGCATACCTAAAAGAAAAACCCCATAATGTAATACCTAATTCTTTGAGGCAGCAAATTTTTTAATTAACCCTAAATTCAACAACTATTTTTAGAATTGAATCATGTCCTCCCGAGAGGCTCAATTCAAAGTGATCAAATAAAAGCCCCAATTTTAGGTCGATTATGGATAGTCCCTCCAATGTATATCGATTTTATCACCCAATTTGAAGTGATCAAACAAAATACCCAATTTTAGGTGGATTATGGATAGTCCCTCCAATCTATATCGAGTTTATAGCCCTATCTGAAAGGTTAAGTATTTATTAGTCCATTGTAAGGAAGAACTTAAAATTATCCAACAAATATCACTACAAGTTGGGTGTCCAGTGTCTACCATAGTCAACAAGGAAGACGAATCATAATTACATGTTTGGGAGGATTGTGATAGTGAGGCTATTTAAATCATGTTCTTTTCTAGCTCACTGCACTCCCAGTCCCTCAGTCATGAACGCCCATCGAAGGATTCCCTTGTTTAGATATATTGGTAGAAAATGTTTTCTTCTTGTTTCCATTATTAGAAATATGGAAGGAAAATGAAGGGACCGGAGTCTACAACATTTACAATGTCGGTTGTTAAATATTTCGTCCTTTCAACCTTTGGATTCATTAAGGAAATTGGAATAATTCAAAAACTTGTATTAAAATATTTTTATGTATTTCAACCTAATGTTTACAATTCACGGTAGATAAAAAGCATTGACATATGTGGAACTCAAATACCAGGTTATTTCTGCTTGCTCCTCCGCCCAAACGAAGTTGTGGTCCTAGCCTGTGAAAGGTATGCATTATTTGATTCTAATTTCATTTATATACTTGGTTTTTAGAGTTTACATCTATTGAGTATTCAATACTTAGTCTGGCAGACACCCGGTTGCATAATACATTACAAATTTCAAACAACATTTTGGATGGAGAAATTTTAAACCCTTATATTTATAGTACGAGAAGGAACTCCAACAAGCAACAAATTTAACTTTTCACAACATATAAAATGTTACACAAGTACAAAATGTTGTACATACATATAAATTCATAGCAACCAAGTTGACAACCTAGCTCTGCAAAATCTTTTGGAGGAAATAGAAATTAGGGAGACACTGAAGCATATAATTGGAGAGTTGAGAATCAGAGTCCTTACCTCTGACTCTCATATACTTGTAAACCAAGGATAATTTTTTTTCTCCCACATACTTTGCCAATCTCTTTAAGTTAGGGGAATCTCAATCGAGCCTACTCAACGTTCTACCTTTGCTTCTCTTGCTCCTACCTCTGACAAAGGTGGCACCTTTAATTTGTCCACTGCAAAAGACAATGAGTAATTAGAATGTGCAGCCATTTCCTTCTACAAAAATACAATTGAAAGCAACACCATCTCAATTATACCGAATCTCCTAAGCTTATTTATCTTTCTTGAGGTAGACGAATGCATGTTTGTGTATTTCACATGATTACAAAAAAAATTATTGTATAATTGCTTCTACATAACATATATATATATATATATATATATATATATCTGTTGCTGAGGGAAAACTAGGTATTGTTTTCGAGAAGTTTCCAGAGACTTTAAGAGATCATTCTTTGTTTTGAGGGTGCTCAGGGCACAAATCAGAGATCCCATGGGAGGAAGAGAAAGAAGAAGAAGAGGACTCAAGTCAAAAGGTTAGGCGAGTGAGTAGGGGAGATGTAATAGTGATATTTGCAGGAGCATCCCACTGGTGTTATAATGATGGAAAGAAGCCTCTCCAATCATAACCATTGTTGACACAACCAACCTTCATAATCAGCTCGGGCGCAGGAATTACCACATAAGCATCCCGAAAAATTAAGTAATGATAATCTTCAAATAGGTATATGAAAAATTCTTTCATTTCTTTTAGAGCTAACTCTATGCATACTGTACAACCCTTCTCTCTGGCTGGCAGTTTGTTCCATTTTTATTTGTCTCTACTTCCTAACCCTCTTCCTCTAATGAGACAAGAAGACTAAGCGGCCTAGGTGGACCGTGGGAGACTGGGAGTGTTGATTCAAATGATTACGACCCTATTAAATGAAAGGAAATTGGAATAAATCCTGGAATCCTTGACTAAATAGTATAAGATATGATTCATGAACAAACAAAAAAAGCGACTTGATGCTAGCTTGCTACTAAAGATCTGTCATCCCATCCTAGTCCTGTGTTGGTCATATAAATGTTTTGCATTGGGTAAAAACCTGGTCTCACAACTTATAGACCCATTAGACTAGGTTAGGTTTGAATCCCAAAAAGATTGCTCAATTCATTGTAAATTACAACTTGTAAGTTGTAACCCAAAAAACAACACCATTACTTTTTCCTTACGGAGCCTTGACAGTGGAGGGTTGTCAAATAAATTCTCCATCCATAAAAATGACTCATATGAATATTTAGATTTCACATAATATACCCAAATACTTAAGTGACTTGTAAGTTGTGAGATAACGTGACTCAGTGAACATGCAGATGCAAAATGGAAAACTCAGTTGGCAGGATGGAATTATCTCAGACCAAGATTTAATGAAGTTGGTGAACAATAATGCATGTCAATGCTATTAAATGCTTTAAAAGTGAACATTGAATCTCTATTTAGAGCGCCAACTTGTAGAGTTGAACTTGGCATTGGGAAGCCAAGTGGCTCACTGTGGTTCGTGGCCATTGGGACCAAGATCCTCATTCATGATCCAACTATTCGAGAGCACTTGGGAAGATTATGAGTCTCGACTCTTCCACAGTCCACTAAATCACTAATATGGATAGGAAAATTTTGTAGCTTCCCTTATGTTGCAAATTTACTGAGGCTTACCCAATTTCATTATTGACGGGATATAAATGAAACTAATTTTTTTTTTGCATGGTAAAATTCCTTTGGTCTTCTATGAAGGCTAAAATGGCCTTTAAAGGGCTCTGAAGGCTTCAAATTTGAATCCTGGAACCAATAGAGGGTGAGATACAAATAACAACTATGGCATGAAATCTAATATTGCGTACAATGAAATAATTTTGGAGTTCAGAAAAGGCACATTTTTAAATTTTTATACTCATTTGCATTTATATAATAGTAATCAACCATTATAACAAATGGTTATTTATTTTAATAAATATGCATGATATATATATATATATATATACTTAAAATTTAATAAAAATAATAAAAGAATCAATAAAGCCTTCTATAAAAATAATCAAAATTATTTGAAAGTTTTTAAAGAACTCTTTTATTAATACAATATATATATATATATATATATATATATATATATGTATATATGTATATATATATATATATATATGTATATATATGTATATATATATATATATTAAGTGGACTTAAAATTTAATAAAAATAATAAAACAATCAATAAAGACTTCTATAAAAATAATTATAATTATTTCAAAGTTTTAAAGAACTCTTTTATTTTTTTGACAAGAACGGTTATGTTTTGTATTAATCGAGGAGTGGTATACCCCCTTAAAAGGGATCTACAAATTCAAAAACTGTCGTTTGGAGAGAGGTGCCAGAAAACACAAAGGTCTAATCATAATACTGTCTATACAAAAATTTAAATTCGGAGCACTTTCATGGTGCCACTCTGACTTTGTGTCTTTACTGGTTGCTTGGCTTGAGGAGGCTTCTTCCTTTTTGATACTTTTGTCCATTCCTTCATTTTTTATTGATCTTTAATAGTTTCTTGGTTTTCAAGATATGAATCTTGTGAATCTTCTTCTTCTGCTTGATCTGCCCAGCTTTCAGAGAAAGGCGGAATTAAAGGCTCAATAGTTCCCTGGGCAGGGGTAGGTTTCCCTGTTTGTTGATACGATTCACTGTTTTTTCCATCCACTGGAATTTATTTTGAAAGATGAGATGGATTACCGATGTTCGCATCAGTAGTATTTTCTTTCCAAATATGAGAAGGATTACTATTATTTTCATCTGCTGGAATTTCTTCTAATAGATCCAGGTCCTTCCATATTTGTTGGTGTTCGGGTTTTGCACCGATCCACCAAGTGAGATTTCAGTGGGTTTTTCTTTCTTTATTTTCCTCCAGGAAATTTTTGCAACTGAGTGCTAAATTCCCTATCTCATATCATGCTCTACATATGAAGTCTATTTTTCGCATAATCTAACTTTTGGTTCCAATGATAGTGCTTACCTTGTAGGATGATTTCCGATGGAAACCCTTTATTGAAATCCATTTCCACAAAAATCATAGCATAGGTGGTGAATGCAGTCTCCATTTCTTGGCTTCTGCTATGAAATGTTTTGAGGGAATTCCTGATGGATTGCAAAGAGGTGAGTCCCCAAAAGTGAAGAGGAATATTTGGGAGCCTGACCCAGACTGGTATCGAAGAGAAAGCTACAGAAGAGGCATCAAAAGTAGGGGACCATGGCTGCATGGACAGACCCGACCTGCCCTAGAACCATGTCCCAGATTTAAATATATTTTCCTCATATTGAACAAAAACAAATATTACTACAAAAAACCCTTCTGCATAGGGGTGGATTATGCTTCCCTTTTCTAGGAGTGGGAACCATTCATAGGAAACCTAAGAATGCAGATCAGAAAGCCAGGGCCAGAGACCATTAAACCTGCAAACTAAAGCATGGGACTTGTAATGCTCTACGTGGTGCAAAGAATATTGAGAGATTGGAATGGTGAGAGCAAGGGCTTCATGCACCACAAGAAGAGGAGGACCGGATCGAAAGGAACACTTGATTGTCTCGCTGAAAGAGGCCACACTAGGAGAAGCAACACTAGCATGTGCGGGATCCATAGTGGAGCATGGGAAGGAGAAAGATCACAGTAGCAAACCAAGATGAGAGCTCCTCTGGGGTGAAGAGCCAGACCTTGGAGCGACCAATGGCGAAGGGAGAGTTGCGAGAGAGACAACCACCAGAGAGGGGAGATCCACAGGAGCCGAAATGGTCGGGTAGGGAGAAATCGAAGACATCAGATGCCAAAGGCCTGGAGGGGCCACAGATGCAGCGAGATGTAGCCTTGCTCATCAAAAACCATAACGAGTCTTCATAAAAAAACATAAAGAACTATTTTATTAATACAATAAGAATATTCAAATGTATGGAATTTGTTTTCATATTTAAAGAATATTCATTTATTTTTTAAATGATAAAAATCACTAAATATTTAAATAAAGCCAAAAGGATATTTCAGAAAATCTCAAATAAGAGCATGTAATCACCATTCAGCCATCACGAAGTCAAAAGTCTCAAACAACCACAAATCATTTAGAAATACATAAATTCAAAGATCCAAAAGGAAACCATTAAACAACTAGAAATAAAATGAAATAAAACTAATAGAAAGCATTACAAATTTACATGGGCCCCCCTTTTATTTTACCAAATCTGAGGGGAGTTGTTGGGGTGCGAGCAGGTTCCCTTCTAAAGAAAATTTCATGGGTTCACAATATAAGTTATTAGTGAATTCATGGTATCATTTGATGGGGGAAATGGTTGAATTGGGAATATTTAACTATATTTGACTATATATTTCTCAGGAGTTAATATCCAAATACCCTAACCTTCCACAAGGAGGAGAGAAGTGGTCCAAAATATGCAGGCTCAAAATTGAATCCTGAATGTAATTTATAAATAACCCAAGGTTTGAAATGAACTTTAAAAGAAATATCCTAGAGAAGCTATTCAAGAAAAAATGGTGTGCATTCTCCAACTCATCCAAAGGTATATTACTTGTAAAGGAAAATTTTCATCTATGTGTTTCTACCATATGAGGTTTATTTTAATGTTTAAAGGCTAGCCACTAGATATTCCTTATTATATATTGAACAACCTCAAGAAGAAGATGGCTATTGAAATTTAGAAAACCCTAGGTGATGTTGATAGAAGTATGTTCAATTAGGGCTTGATCAAAATATTGGTTCAATCTAGGATGTATGAGTTAGATGATAGGTTGGAGTCATTCTTGGCTCATAACCATTTTGGGGATAACTAATTGCTTCCTAAGTATAAACCAACTACTAGGAAAAAATGAAGGGCTTCCATTCATGAGAACCTTAACGATGAAATGTTTTCTCACATCATGTCAAACTCTCAAGGAATCGATCTTTGAGATTTGGTTCTTTCACCTTCCTAATTCTATGATCCTAAAATTAAGATTAAATTTAATGAATATTTCAAAGTTAATCCCAATATATTTGGAAGTGGATAGCCAACGAGACCCAATTTCTATTTAAGCAAAAAATATAACAGAAGCTTCTAATAACTTTATTGAGGAAATTGTAGCAAATAAAGGGATTAAGATAATATTAAATCAACAACTATGAGAGATGAATTTTGAAGGTGACTCAAAATTAAGATTAGTTGATGCTATGAAACTGGATAATGAGCAATTTGAATATAATTGGAAGTTATTTTGATTTAAAATGTAAGATAATTAAAATATTTCTTTTCCATTTTCAAAATTTTTATGTAAATATGGAGTGATATAAGATAATATAAGATAAAGCAATTTTATTAATGTTGATCAAATGGCCACAAAAGTAGGTCAATGGGACTATGAAGTACCATGATAACAATACTATGTGGTTCCATGGGAAATTTTTTTATTAGAGCTTATGAATCATGATAAGGAGCGAGTAGAAAAAGATAATAAACTCAATAATTGAGTGTGAATTGAGTTGGGACAACATCATAAGGATACCAAATGAAGAACAAAATGTTCATAAATTTTAAATACCTATAATAGGAGTGTAAATCAATCATCTTTTAAAAAGTTTGTCTACTAGTTCTTTCTCTTTTAGGAATGATCATTGTGGAGATAAAAATTTTATGATAATCACTCTTAGATTTATAAAAATATAAAAAATAAAAATATCCACACAAATTATCAATGTTGTGAGAAATATATCTGGTTCATGCCAAAGCCAAATGGTTCAGATATCAGCCCCACCCCGAGTTACATTGATATCAAGTCCGACTGATAAAAATGTACTATTCTATACATGGTAATGTGATAATTTTTTTACTTACCAAAAAAAATATAAGAAGAAACACCACACGAATACAAATAACAATGGTATGAAAAGTTCTAACAAATTTTTTAATGAATCCAAAGAATCAAGTATGAGATTAAATTGCTCATTGATGAAGCACAAAATTGGCCTTTTTTGGTATTAGCAATTTTCCCAACCTTTGCTTCATATTCAAGAAGATCCATATGTACCATTATAAAAATACTTCAGAACCATACAAAATCACTATGCTAAGTAGAAAAGGTTACTAAGGTAATTTAACATAAGCATTCTCCTACATTAGAAAATGATAACTAATGTGCACTGATGAAAACCAATGTGCAATATTTACTATTTTTTTTCCTTTTAGTTTGTATTTTTTTCTCTATATTTGTAGGAAGAACACAATATTACCGAGTAATGGTAAGAGGAACCAATGCGGTGACAAAGAAAAGCTAGTATTTTGAATGATATTTGCAACTCTCCCAACAAACTCACACTAGAAGTACCAAAGAAGTATGTCAGATAATGATACAATTAGCATAGATATGATAACTCCTCTCTATAAAGTTTTGGTGAACTACAATATATGATAAAATAAGACACCCGATAAGCCTACTCATATTGAAATGTGTTAAAACAAAAATAAATATGATTTCCTAGAATGATAATGGAGCAAACATAGATAGTAATAGTAAGAAATAAAAAAACTACAAATTAGGCTGATAAATTAAATCAAGAGGCTTACACTAGCCTGTAAGATAAAATGATGTTTTGTGTTCCATGCATTATGTTGATGTATTTGTAACTTCAGAATGTATTCACTTGTATATTTATATTGTATTTCATTGTACCCCTATGTTCCTTAGACTGGGAGAGTCATTAATATAATAAAGTCATTTAAATTCATTGAGGTTAACCCTCCGTTGTAAGTCGAGGAAATAATCCCCACAATTGAGTTGAGGTTAACCCTCTGATTGTAAGTCAGGGCAATAGTCCCAACAATTAAGTGGTATTAGGGTTATTAGACTCTCCTAGAGAAGTTGGCCCTGTAAGAGTAAAAGTCAAGTGGAAAACAAGTATAAATAGAGAGTAAGACTCTCTATTTGGTACACACACTCACTCAACTGTAGTGCATGAGTGAGAGAGGCAATTGCTGTCGGAGATCATCTTTGTGTTTTTGGGTTTTACTTTTGCCACTAGTGCTTATTATATATCTGAGGAAGTTGTTGGGTTTTCTCTGTTATGGTTTCCCCGAGGAAAATTATTTGTGTCTATTGTCTCTTGTGATTATTGTTGTGCATGTTATTCTGTCAGATAAGATCCTAGATCATATTCATTAAATGATAAAAATATAGCATGGTATCAGAGCTAACATGAGAAAAAGAAATTGTGCAGATGCAGAAGCTATGTCTTTTTACTTTTTGCGTCTCTCTCCACATATCATAAGAAAAAGGAGGCTAGGCTAACTCTCCATTGAAGGGTGCATCTTTGTGTCGAATCATAATTTGATTCTGGACATTTTCAGTTAGTGATGCGAGAAACTAGGGATTTTCAAAGAAGAGGAATCTTTGAGTGAGCCAAGCATAGGATTTCTCTCCTCCTCAAAATCAAAATTTGGAGACCAAGATCAAAAATTTTGGTTGGCTAAAACTCCAGGAACATCAAACATTAATTTGACCCTAGACTAGAAAACCCTAAAATACTAAAACTAGTAGTTTTGGTACATTTTCTATATATCGAGATTGGAGAAGGTTCAGAATCCGAAAGTCTTACAAGTCGAAGAAAAATTCGTGCTAAACACTTTGTAAAAATTTCAGCCTTATATTCGCTATATTTTAGGAGATATGATTCCTCCAAATGAGGGTTCCAGCCTCTCCCAGGATTCATCCCTAAACATGATACCTAGGGATAATTTATATATCTCAGGATACAAAGGTCCAAATGAAATTTGACAAGATTTTAAGATAGGGAATGGACTCTACTTTCTGGGGTAAAATTTTCAAACCCTAAGGATGAAGTAGTGACACGTGGTATCCTGTACAAGTTTCCCAATGATGAAAATTCCTGAAATACGTCACCTTGGGAAAACTCTCATAAGTCTCAATTGGTAAAACCAATTCTACTAAAACCTATGGTGTTGTAAAGAGTACAAATGAGGCTATAGTAATGAGCAGTTTCAAAGACAGAGGAGTAGTAATTTTGGATGTATTGTAGAAACAATATCAATAATTTCTGCAAAAGAAATTGGAAATTTAGGGCTTCCTATTCTAGGAGCTTCCCTTCACTATTCTCAGAAAAAAGGGAAAATTGGACAGCTCTCCTTAAAGAGCCCTATATTTCTATCCATTCAGAATTTTGAAATTCCAAGTTTTGAAAATTAGGGTTTCTCTTACAAACCCTGGATCAGCCCGATCCGGAACGAGGACGGACACTTCAAATCAGTAAGATCTAATCTTTTGCTATTTACATTTGAGGTTCTCATTTCAAAATGACCTATCACATCATCTTGATGATAAGCTTGGTAAAGATGACAACTTCCAAGTATGGAAGTATAGGACCTACATGATCGTTGAAGAAATTGACTTAGAACAATATTTCAGTAAGGATGTTCTAAGAGCCAAAGGGAGATGAGGTTAAGGCTATATGGAAGAGAATTGTTATCCACCTAAATGGCACCTCTCCGTCCGAGTGCCGACATCCCTCATGTTAGCACACAAAAGGACATCTATGGATTGAGGGTTTCCCAAAACACTATAGATGGGCTTATTATGAACTACATTCATCATCCATCCAGCTGGTTATTTTTACCCTTTAGCTATGTCAAGTCATGTACGCGACTCTCTATATATGCAACTCGCGTGTTGTACGCGAGTCTCAGTTGTTGCATGTCACGTACAGATGTATACGCGGGTTACCCTTAGAGCAACTCACGGGTCATATGCGAGTTTCCAGTATTGATACCTGCGTACATCTACCTTTGGCATTAAAAATAAAAACATGCGATTACTTGAGATTAGTTAAGCACTTAACCTTAATCACCTTAATTGTCTCAACCTCCTCAACCTTTGAAACTACCTTATTTCACCAAGTATAAATACAAGCCTTGGGAAGGGTGTTAAGGACATACACTTGGAGAGCAAAGTTATGCTGGTAGAGTTTATATAGAAGTATTTGGAGCAGTGGAACTCAGAATCCTTTGGTTGTAGAGGAGTCCTTGTCTCAGGTGTTGGGTTGTAATCTGAACTCTTTCATTATTGTTAATAAAGAGAATCCTTCTTCCATATGTGTCTTGAATGTATCTCATATATTGTGGTTTGATAAATATTTATGTTTTAGCATTCTGTATATGATTTATCTAACCTGGTTATATATATGTATCATCTTGTATTTGGAAAATTGACTCTTGACAGGTGAAGAAGAAGCATCCTTGAAGACTTTGGAGGAGAACCAGAGCGGAAGAGGACAAGCTAGGATCAACCGTCGTGTATCGGGTGAGCCTTTCCTATCCTCCTATTTCCTTTACTGCACTCTAGAGTCGATTTCCTGCAAATTTCTTGAGTATGTTGGTAACCCTAGACCTTCGGTTATAAGGTGTTTATTCCTGTACAACAAGAATCATTGCAGATTCTATTAAAGATCATCTCCTCCATCACGTGTCACCCTTGAAGACAGCAAAAGGAAGTGTTTGACGGTATGACAAAGAAATCGAAGAAGAATAAGATATTTTGAATGGTCTCCCAAGATCATGGGAATCATTCATTTGAGGAATGTGTGCCAAAAGGAAGTGATTACCTTCAATAGACTCTGGGAAGTGTGCACACATGAAGAAGCTTGACTCGTAATAAGAGAAGAGAAAATGGGAGAAATTGAAGAACAAGCACTCACAATTCAAAGAAGATCCCTCAAGCGATGAGGAATATGAAGAACTCAATTCTTGAAGAACCTCTTATCCATATTAGCATTTGGATAAGAAATGATGTTGTTATGAATCAAGAAAATGATGATGATGAAGGTTGAAGAAGGTGTCTACCAACGAAACAAATAGAGATAACTATTTAAATTTCATTTTCATGATATTGTTTGGTTATGAATTTGTTTATATTCAGTTGATGTGTTATGCATGATATAATGTTTGCATTAATGAAAGTATACTACTAATATGCATGTGATGAGTAAGTATCCCATGGTGCTATACAACTCTCCATTGCTACTTATCTAGAATGAAACCTATTTCCTGACATATTGGATTAGTGCACAATCTCAATGATGTCATGGTAGAGATGGAAGGCATCTAGAAAGTTTCTGTGAGATATGGATGAATGTTGTATTGGATAAAATAGTTACATGATTATATCTTTATGCATAATAATTTTCCATGATGAATATGCTTTATGAAATGTTTCTAACCATACAACTAATGCATTTGACTTGTAGGAAAGATCCTGTACAATCGTCTACAAGAAAACAAGGATGAGACTTGTTCCGAAGAACAAGTGACGAAAATTCAAGAAATTATCCAAAATGAAGAATAATACAACAAGACTTCAAGAGGACTCAAACACACTCTAGTTATGTGACACTATTGAGCGACATCATTGATCCAGAACGTTCCATCTATGAATAAGTAGCCAAGAAGAAAGGGAAGGAGAGTACTAGTTCAAGAAGATTGATATCTAGGATGTCGTATCGAGACCTGAACGGAATTTTGTTATGTCTTCCATATGGATCTACAAGATCCAGCATGCAGTAGATGGAAACATGGTGCGACACAAGGAAATATTCGTAGCACGAGGCTTCTCTCATAAAGAAGGGGTAAACTACAAAGAGACATTTGCAGCCATAGGAAGTTAATACACATTATAGGAAGAATCATGTGTGCAAATTAAATAAGGCCTTGTATGAGCTCAGAAGGCACCCATGGGATACCACATACATGAGGACATTGAAGATAACCTTTTCTACAAGGTTAAAGATGAAAGCCTAGAGAGGATGAAAAGCCCACATATGGGTGCGAGAAGAACTTTTAAAAAGGTTCAAGATAGAGGATCTTTGTATCCAGTGACCATAGATGGATACACAGAATATTAGTAGCAGAGGAAGCTACTTTTCACTCCAGTACATAATGTTTCAATACATAGAGTACAAAAGGCAGAGGGAGAATGATGCACCACTTCAGAGGGAGTAACTACAGAACATCTTGAGGTTTGACATGGTATGACAGGATGGATAACTTACTGATGGCTCTAGGATTTATTGAGAGTAAAGAGGATTCCAAACTTTACTTCAAGGTTGAAAGTAGAAGACCAGTGATGCTCCTATTATATGCCAATGACCTGTTCCTGACAGGAAAAGAGGAACTCATTAAATATGCAAGAAGGACACTTGCTACCAAGTTCAATTGAAGGGACATGGGAATGATGCACTAATTTCTAGGCATGGAGGTGTGGCAGAAAGCACATGGAATATTTCTTGGACAAGGGAAGTATGTAGTGGACATCCTGAAGAGGTTCAGGATGATGGACTATAAGGCCACAACTAAACCTATGGAATCAAACCTGAATCTATTGAGTGATGCTTTATCAGAGTCGGTTGATGCCACAATGTATCGTTAAATGTTTTGTTCATTGATGTTCCTGACATATCTGATACATGCTCACTTGGTTGCATAGCATGCAGTGAGGTACGTGAAGCTTATAGTTGAGCATGATACAAATTAGAATATTAACATGTATGGTTATGTTGATTTGATTTGGTAGCGCCACTAAGAAGAAGAAAACCTTAGAATTCTTCTTCAGTTTGAGATCTAGTATGGGATACGGGTTTGGCAGGATGGAGTCCTGCATGGTGTTGAGTACAACTGAGAGAAGAGCAGTGAAGCTCCAATTTGTGATCCAGATGGATATCTCTCGAAAGAGGGAGTTCTAGCATAGACGGTGAGACAGGCTATCTGAGCATAAAATCCTGGTGAATCTTCTAGGTTGCTCAGACGTAAATGGTCCTGTAGGTTTTCTTTGGATGTAATCGGTCCTGGTGAAGCTTATAGGTTATCCTTAGATTTAATCATCCCTTATGTGATTCTATGCTAGAAGTGGTCAGAGTGAAGTTTGAGTACTTCAGGGAGAAGCTTGGTGTTCTCTAGATCAAGGTTCCTTCTAAGGGGAAGTGATGAGTCCATGAGCCCTTCTGACATGGTGGCAGGCTGAGCCTCCCATGGTAAGATATAAGTGCTAGCCTTTCTGACATGGTGGCAGGTTGGGACTCCCATGGTCATATGTAATTGAAGAGCCCTTCTGACATGGTTGCGGGATGTGTTCCTCCCATGGTAAGATGTAAGTGCAGAGCCCTTCTGATATGGTTGCGGGATGTGTTCCTCCCATGTTTAGATGTAAGTGTAGAGCCCTTCTGACATGGTGGCAAGATGGGACTCCCATGGTCATCTATAAGTGTTGAGCCTTTCTGACATGATGGCAGGCTGGGCCTCCCATGGTCAGATGTAAGTGAAGATCCTTTCTGACATGGTGGCAGGCTGGGCCTCCCATGGTTAGAAATAAGTGCTAATTCTTTCTGACATGGTAGTAGGCTGGGCCTCCCATGGTCAGATATAAGTCTTGAGCCTTTCTAACATGGTGCTAGGATGGGCCTCCCATGGTCAGATATAAGTGTTGAGCCTTTCTGACATGGTGGCAGGATGGGCCTCCCATGGCTAGATGTAAGTCCAGATCCTTTCTGACATGGTGGCAGGTTGGGCCTCCCATTGTCAGATGTGAGTGTTGGGCCTTTCTAACACAATGGAAGGCTAGGCTTTCCATGGTCAAATATAAGTGTTGGGCGAGCCTTTTTGACATGGTGGTAGGCTAGACCTCCCATGGTTGGATGTAAGTGTTGAAGAATATGAATACGTACATGGAGGCTAGGCCTACAACTAGCATGAAAAAGGGATGGCTATGTAGAACTTCCTATGACGAGTAGAATTGATAGATAGCACAATCTTCTCGAGATAGTGGGAGTAGTGAGGATGATGATGATACATATTTGATGATGATCCAGTGATGATGATGATCTAGTGATGATGATCCAATGATGAAGACTTGTGTTAATGAATTGTGCCAACAGAATACCTTCCTAGTTAAAAGGGAGTTTTGATGTATTTGTAACTTCGGAATGTATTCACTTGTATATTTTATATTGTATTTCATTGTACCCTGATGTTCCTCCGATCAGGAGAGTCATTAATATAATAAATTCATGTAAATTCATTGAGGTTAACCCTCCGTTGCAAGTTAGAACAATAGTCCCCACAATTGAGTTGAGGCTAACCCTCCAATTGTATGTCGAGGAAATAGTCCCCACAATTAAGTAGTATTAGGGTTATTAGAGTCTCCTAGAGAAGTTGGCCCTCTAAGAGTAAAATTCAAGTGGAAAACAAGTATAAATAGAGAGTGAGACTCTCTATCTGATACACACACTCACTCAATTGTAGCTCATGATTGAGAGAGGAGGAGCTAGCATAAGTGAGAGAGATAACTGTTATCTAAGATCATCTTTGTTTTTTTGGGTTTTACTTTTGCTACTGGTGCTTATTCTATCTTTGAGGAAGTTGTGGAGTTTTCTCCTTTATGGTTTCCCCGAGGAAAATTATTTGTGTCTCTTATCTCTTGTGATTGTTGGTGTGCATGTTATTCTCTTAGATAATGTCCTAGATCATATTGATTAAATGATAACAGTCTAACACATTATAGGTTACAAATTTGAAGGTGTGTTTATTCAGCTTGGCCCATAAGACCCAAAGGGATATATGGTAGAAATAGACCAAAAACTAAAAAGACGTTATATTCCTCATAATTTTCAATTTGTACATCTAGTATTATTCATGTTTATAATTAGACAACACCTATTGGTGTAGCTTGTTGCCTCCCATACCTTCACTTTATGGTAAATCCTTAGAACACAAGTGAAATCCTAGGGTCAAAATCAAAGGGTTACCTACTGTCACCAAAGAAATTCATTCACTTTCCATAGGAAACTCTCCTCTATCACAATGGGGACTCCCTAGACAACTAAATATAATTTATGTTGTAAAGTTAGGATTTATGTCAATTCTATTTGGAGCTCGTCATTATAAATATTCTACACAACATGGGAATGTCTCTTCTAATAGTCATCCGAAATTGACTGTATCAATCTGACATGAAAGGACTTGTAGATGAACAAAATATTGAATGTAGTAAAGAAACAATTTATTATTATCTCAATCAATTCTCCATCTCTTAGAGGTTGATAATAGAGTTGTGGAAAGATTGTGACGAAGAATCAAAACCTAAGAGGATGATATGCCAAGAATGGGCCAAAAGAGGTTCCTTGCTTTAAGTGTTCTGAGACTTTTCCAAGACTATAATAATTGGCCTAATTTGAGACTAGAACAACAAAAATAAATCTAGAATTGAAAATGTTAATATATTTAGACACTTGTGAATTAGCCTAGACCAACTTGGTCTAAAGTGTCCTTATCTAAAGTGTGTTTCTTTAGTATGCATAAGTATGACTTTGTATTTTTGTAATCCGATGGTCACAGTCGGTTCTAAACATAGACTGATCTGATAGTTCATATTCACCTTGATTACAAAAATTTCCCATAATTTTCCTATATTGACTTGGTTTTACTCAGTTTTTTACTAGGTTTGACAAAAAACTGTGATGATTAACTGATTATTGAAGTATAAAGGAAATGCCAACTTTTACTTAATTTTTAAAATTACCATTTATTATTCCAATATATTTCCAAGGATTAGGCCTTGGATAATGTGAATCACTGTTGAGGTAGATTCTATAGTTCAATTTCCCAAAGAAACTCATCATTTTGGGTGTGGAATAAAAGAGGTTCTAAACGAACACTCGAAAATTTGATTCTCTCGATTCTCTCATTAGCTTCATATTTTCTTTTTCTTTCGTTTAAATGATATAATATATACTTATTTTAGCAAGTTACCTATCAACCCAAGTGCAGGTTTGTAATTAATTAATTCTTGTATCTTTTTTCAAGCCTCAATTGCTTTTTTGATACATTACTAATAATGTGAAACTGTGATTTTTGTGTTTTTTTGGCCGATATATACGATGTATTTTTATCTTAAGTTTTGATTGTGTTATCTCGACAAGATGAAAGAATATGTTAACTATTATATTTGTATTTCTACAAATGTTTGTATATGAGAATGTAAAAGCTTCCTAATAAAACAGAGATGGGAATTGTTCCAGCTCACCAAGGTTTTGTGTCATCTATTCTTGCATGGGTAGAAGCTTCATTTGTAGCATATTAATATGAACGATGCAAATATGTTCACTATTGTTTTATTTATCTTTTTTTCAAGCCTCAATTGCTTTCTTGAGTCATTATTAATCGTGTGGAACTATGATTTTTATGTTTTTTTGGCTGATATATACGATGTATTTTTATCTTAAGTTTTGATTGTGTTATCTCGACTAGATAAATGAAAATGTTAACTATTGTATTTGCATCTCTACAAACGTTTGTATATCTAGAAACGTTTGTATAGTATAATGTAAAACCTTCCTAAAAAACAGACGGGATTTTTTCTACCTCACCAAGGTTATAGGTATGAGCTTCCTTTGTAGCATATTAATATGAACGATGCAAATATATTCAAATGCTAAGGAAATTATTTGTTATAAATTTTCCTTTAACCATTATTTGGGTGGCTTATCTTTTTAAAGCAACTTTGAGAGGTAGATGCCAACGTTGAAACTTTACAAATAGAATATCACGTAATAAATCTATCTTCTAATATTTTCCTTTTAGGCATTGGTTTAATGGTTGGAAGATGGAAATATGGAACCATTTGACTAAAATATTGAACACTTCAAATTGTTCCAATGTGTGTGAACCCTCATAAAATGGTTATGTGATCTTTTCAGTATGTCCTATAAAGCCAATTTAAAGTGAAAAATTCACTAAGAAAATTGGTACGACTACCATTTAAATTTTTTAAATTGATTATATTCAAAGTATAGGGATGGTGATCCTTCACGCTCCTCTAGTTTCAAAGACACTTTTGTAATATTACATACATTTGTTGGTCACACTTCTATGTAGAGGGTACAATCATCTTGATTGAAATGTTATTGGGACTCCTTATTCATAGGATACTCTAAGGATTGGATTCCTTATTTTTTCTTGTTAGACTGAATAGATATTTCTCATGTTGGCATCTCTTTTTGTTGGCCTTCAAGAATATTGATTAATTAGCTTCTAAGTGAATTTTCCTTTTAGATGAAATTTCCTGCATTTATTAGTAAAGGGTTATTACGTTACAAAATTTTCATTGAAAAGTATCCCTCCAGATTTTACTAGTGATTTTGAATCATGTTTCCTAGAATTTGGTAATGGGATATGGTTTCTAAGTCTGATACAATTATTCGAAACACAACTTTCAAAGTTTAAGTAAACATAAAAATACAAACGCTGTCTCCCTTTCTCTCTCTCTCTCTCTCTCTATGTGTGTGTGTGTCTGTATATATATATATGAATGAATGAATATGTAGCATTCCAACCTTACACGTATTAACTTAAGTTAACAACTCATGTGTGGTGATTGCTTAGGAGGAAGGACCAATTGATAGTTTGGAAATAGATTCTCTATTTGAATGTTATGTAGGAAAACAATGAATTAAATTAAAAAGACTTGAGAAAATTTTTAGGGTGCTATTTATCCCTATTAAAATCTATGAAAGGGCCTAAACATGTTGGCTCATGGTTTTGTAGTGTAGATTTACCTTCAAATACTGCCCAAAATTGAACCTGATATGGGATATTTGGGATGCCAAAATATGAGGATGTTACTGTTGTGATTAAACTCTAAATAAGCCTAAATAATAATCTTAGAACAAAATGAGGAGTTCCCTTTTCTTCTTCAATTCACATTAGGTCACAAAGAAACAAGGATTAATTTCTAATTTTTCTCTAACAATTCTTTTGTTCATATATATATCAAACTCAAAGGAAATACTAATGAACTATTTGTTTTGACCACGATTTTAGAACGAGATATCTTCAAGTAATGATATATTTCTCATGATTATGTTGTTGTGTTGCTGATGTTGAAAGACATGTACTCCATGTCCTAGGAGTAAGGATTTCCCATAACTATTCTTATAGAGATGCAGAACACCAAGGGTTCCTAAAATATGTCGATGCATGTCACAGGGTGGATAGATAGTCATGCCATTTTCTCCTTCAAATTTCCTTCCAATATCTTCCATCTAATTAGATAGGATGGATTAGGGAATCAAACATCAACAATCCATTTAGATTGAACAAGACATGACGGATATCACCCCTTAGAGTATGTGATCAAAATCACATGTGAAAATCCATACAAAATGTGGGGAAATAAGCATTATGAAGGATCCTAATGGAGCTCTACTTAGTTCAAAACAAAAATTCAAAGAAGAATCTTCTAAATAATTTTTGGTTCATATTACTTTCAATATTCTATTTTTACTCAGTATGTGTTTTCTTTCTTGTCCAAGATCAAATAGAAATTTGAGAAATTTTTTTAGTTCAGTTCTTAAAATATAGTTGTTTCATTATTTGCAATAGTCACCAATGGCAAATTATTATTATGAAATTTGTTCCATTATTGATGTAGCATCGAGGTTTTTTTCTCGTGACGAACGTTTCATTATTGGTGTCTTCTTTGGATGTTATTTTAGTGACAATTACTTGCATCATTTCGAGCAATATAAAAGTGTCTAAGATTTAAATGGAGTCTCGTATAACTAACTTGATACTTGATTCTATAGGTAAGTAAAGACCCAATTTTCAATCAAGTCTATTTTCGATATGTACAAGACATAGGGTATTTGATTTTCCACTTGAAGTGTCTAAATATGTGGATCGCAAAACACCTGATCTCTGAAAAAAATGGATCCAATTGTTGATTTTATGCAAGGAATAGATTTACAAAGAGAATTACAAATATTCATGTGGAAGAGGGAAATGAACACTAGTTTCCTTTATTTATATTAGAATTTCAAATCGATACCATAATTGTCCCTTTCATTTTGAGTTACAATAAAACATTGCTTTACACTGACTAACTTCCTCCCTTTAGTGATAGTCACCTCCTTGCTCATATTCGACGCAGTCACCTCACAGATCTATTATGGTTTCTATTGTTGTTTGATTTTTTTTCTCCGTTTTTCATTGCTTTTAATTTTTTTTTGCCATATACATGGCAATGTGATATTATTCATCTCAATGGGTAACAACACATTTCAAAGGCCATAATGTCGTGTTCAAAGATTGCATCGTGTTGAATCTTGAATATGATATTAGATATTGCCTATGTGCTTGAGTTTCTAGACGATATGGGTATCTCACCCACATTCAATGTTTTTAATCTATCCATGTTTGAAGAAGGGTCAACGAGAAATGTAAGGGAAATTGTCGACTTTTTGAGACAGATGCCATTGTATTCAAAGGATGAAGTCGTAGAGTTCTCGGCGAACGTGAAACTAGGAGATATGGGAGCCAAATGAAAAAGGAATACTTGGTTAGACGGGAGAACAGGGGCTTGTACGAGGTGACGTGCAATTCTAAAGAAGAGCTCAATCGATTGTCTGATCACGAGAAGAGTTCTTTTGAACCCAATGATGATCATATAGGGTAATCTAATCCGATAAGAAAGAGTCAAAGGTATACGATAAAAGTTCCTGGGAAACGGTCAATGACCTTCATCAAATGGGTAAGACAATCGACATGAGTAGAGGTGTAGTGGTCGACAAGATGCAAGTCGATAGAGGGAGTAGTCTAAGGTTTCGGCCAGAACGACGATCATTGATCAACGAGAGAAATGATAACAACGGTGAGATTGATTGATGATCACATATTGACAAAAATATGAGAGGATACCGAGAATTAAATTTGACTTGCTATGGTAGGTGAAAGGATCGACTGTTTTCCAGAGTCCGAGGACAGAGTAGTTGTGGTAATTGAAATAGTTGCAGGTCAGTTATCACAGTTGTTACATGACAACCAAGTGGCAAATTTTTGTAGAACTAGGTCCTATGATGTATTTAAATGCATTCATGGTGATTCCCAGGAGTAGGTGAACTTACAGAAGGAAAGTCGAGTATTATGCATTGAGGTGCAACTATAAATACAAGTGTCCATGCAGTGAACAAGAACTTTTTGGGGCTAATTATCAGAAACTTTTTGGGTCCGATTATCAAAAGGTGAGTTGTGAGTTTGTAAGGTTTCAGAAAATCCTAGACCGACGAGTAGAAAGTTTTAATATTTTTCTACGTAAGACGCCAGTGGTTTGATAAATTGTGTGTGTTGAGCGTGAGGAAGTAGCATTCCATCTCGGATATGTATATTGTTTGGTCGATTTCCATTTCGACTAGTCAGGAAAAGACTTTTATGTAATTCCTCTTGTAAAAAGAGATTGTTTACTAATTAATCGAAACCCATAATTTTGGAAGCATTCATGTTATGTGTGTGTTTGCATGTGTGTTTTTTGTGCATAATGATCAATAGCTCACCAGCGAGGTCACATGTACATCACCTTGTATGTTCAAATGTGGGGTTACTAAACCACCCTCATATGTTCCTATGCAGGAGATTAAAAAGTACCCTTCTATGTTAAGTTATAAGTGGGTTCATAAATTCCCTCATAGGTATTTACGAGGGGGTTCCAAATCCCCACACACCTTATACATTTGTAAGATGCGGTTTAAGAGGGGGTTCAAAACTATCCTCGTAGGTTTGTAAGAGAGGGTTTAATATAAAGGTTTGAAACTGGCCCTATAGGTTTCTAATAGCGATTTTATAGTGATGTTCAAAACTCTCTCCGTAAATATATTTGATGGGGTGGTGGTTAGAAATTCCTCCAAAAACCAACTTTTTTTTGGCAGGGGGTTTTACAACCACCCCAAAACGTGACTTTTGGGGATCATTTAGATATCTTCTAAAAACACCCCTAAAATCTTAGAGCTTTAACGTGGGTATTTTTTAGGGGCGATTTTGTCAAAATCACCTCGAATGCCAAAGATGCCCCCAAAAGTCACTGTTTGGGACAAAAGACACCCCCCCTATGTTGGAATATATTATATTCCTCAGAAGCTAATAATGTCTTTGTATTATGTTGGAATTTGTCTACAATCTTATGTAAAAGAATAATACATTTAAGCCATAGTTATATGGTGTTGTATTTACTTGTGTAGAGTATTTGTCCATGGTATTGTATTAAGAAATGTTATTTTGAAGATTTATATTATCCCACATGCAATAGTGAGAGTAATTCCTCCTCATCTCTTAGTATATAATAGGGTCAAGTGAGTCTCTACATATTATGTATTCTTGATGTAGTAGTGGTACTATTGTGACACTATTGTACATCATCTATATTCTTTGGGGTATTTGTGCTTTGCTCTTTTGTAATATTGGAGAAGACATTCTGGAAATAATAGAAGACTACCTTCCTGGGGATGTAACCCATTAGGGTGAACCATGTATATCGGTGTTCTCTTGTCCTTTTCTTTTCATGTTCTTATCTTTTATGATATGTTGTTGGTTTGTTAGTTAGGTTAACTAGTTTAGTTAGACTCTACTATTCTAACATGGTTTTAGAGTGGGTTGCTATGATCTAGTACTTTCTATAGCTTTCAATCAATAACGATTATCATTTGGGCATTGTCATTTTGTTGTAGATTTGTTGTCTATCTAGTAGCCATTAGGCTTCTCTTTAGATCTGGCATATTTCTGCATGTTTTTTACCCTGACCCTAATTTGTTGTGTAAGATTTTTGCAAAATTTTTTCAAGGGTTTCTTAATGTTTTTTTTGTAGATCTACATAATTTCAGGGCTCTCCTCAAGGAGATATTTCTTCCGATTATAAAAAATGCAGTTATAAAAAATGGTTGCAACTTGGTCATTTTTTACCATTTTTATATTATAACCTATTTTTGGAATTGGACCAGCCATTCTAGATCAACCCACGTGAGCATAACATAAAACTAGGTATTTCTGGGCTTCCTTTCAGTAATAAAAATGACAGTTATAAAAAAGTGTCATAACTTGGTCATTTCTTATCGGATTTTTTATTATAACCTATTTTTGGAATTGGAATAGTCATTTTGGATCCATCAGCAACACTTGAACATAAGACTGGACTTTTCTAGGCACATTTTTTTTCACAGGGTTGTAAGTGAAAGTTTCTCCTCTTTTTTTTACTATGTTTTTAACTGTGCTTTTGTAGATTCAGATCAATAAAGTGTAGCTATTTTCAAGTTCTTCACTATTTTTCTATCTTTTTTTTAGTATTAGGGTTCTTTTTTCTTTTCAAAATTTCACTCATTCTGACTTCTGAAGTAGCTTCTGTTTCTGAATTAGTTGGTTCTAACTATCTTTCCTTGAAGAGAAAGATGATTGACGTTTTGAGGAGTAAGAATTTTTGGAGGCTAGTTAATGGCGAACATAAGACACCCACTGCTGCTAATGATTTGGATATATGGGAAGCTAAAAGTGATCAATGAAGGGGGCTCATTGGTCAAACTGTTGCAGATAGTCTTCAGGTAAGTATTGAGACAGAAGAAAACCGAGTTCAGGTATGGAAAATTATTTCCTCTTTATTTGATAAATCTGATGATGTTTTTGCATATTATCTTGAAAATAAAATATTTGGCCTCGAACCTTGTTGTAATCTCAGAGATCATATAAGGTTACCAATAATACATACTAAAACATACATATAAAACAAAGAAAAGATATAAGAACAAATAGGTGAATTAATAGGTTATATTACATGAATGAGTCCATACAACATAGAGAACTGAACTGAGTTTTCATTTGGCTCAATAGCCTAATATATATGATTACAAAATAGTTACAAAATAACTACCTGTCGGTTCGGTCAACCGACGCGACCTTAGGTGGCCAACCTAATCTTTAGTTTAGTCGGTTGACCGACTTAGTCGGATCATCAACTTAGTTGACTGATCAACTAAGTAGGATATCATTCAAGTCAAATTATTAACTTGCTCCTTCTACATCTCCCCCACGAACAAAACGTTTCTTCGTCCTGAAGAAACAAGGAGGTAAAAAAAAAATATGGTCGCAATAGTTACTGTGATTTGCCTTGTCTTCATGGGCTGTGAAGTCTGATGGTCGGTCACTTATGTACACAGACTTCGACAATGGCTGGTGTTGTTATTGCGAGGTTATGTTGGAAATATGACCAACTTTACAAAATCTTCTGGATGTCGATGGTAAGTGTGGTCAGGCTGGATAAGATCGACATCTTTTCTGAAATGGAGACTTCTACGATTCTCTCCATGTCGGGACCCATAAGTTGGTCCTTCTCCTCTGTAGTCTCTATGAGTCGTCTCATCTGGGGACAGATGATGTTGACTTTTTCTAAATTGGGGATAGCTTGTTACACCCACTGATGTGCTTCCCTCTCTAGTCTCTACAACTTGGCTATTTCAAGCACTATTTGTTCTTCTATTGTGGTCCTTAGTGCTTTCTTAGTGGTTTTCCTACTTTACAATGCTTGGATCCCTTGTCGAGTCTGCCGAGATTGCTGATAGAGTTGCCCATAGTAAGCAGGCCAGTCTCTCAGTATTTCTTCTGTTATGACAGACTCCTCCTTGTGATATTGCAGCACTTTGTAAGCTTTGGAAAATGCGGTGTACTATGCCATTAGGAGTCTGGCAGTTTCTTCTTTTTGTTCCTCCTTTGTTTGTTGAATGTGAACTTGGAGTGCCGACACCATGCTCTCAAATAGATGATACGCCCTTTCGAGTGGTTTGTCCGTGTCAACCTCTACGGGGCCTGACAGGATTGAATGGGCCATGTTTCAGCATTTGGTGAGGAACTCAACCTGTTCAGCATTCTTGTCATCGAGTTCTTTATTTCTGTGCTTGCTCCTTGTCTTTGCTTCACCTGCTAGGGTCTTGAGGAGTTGTCCTAGCTCTGGGTCGGTCAGGGAACTTGCATCATTCAATCTAATCTGAACCTTTGATGGCTGTCCATGATGCTCCTTCTGTTTCTCCTTCCTTTTCTTATGCTTTTATTTTCCTGCTTGTGTCGGCACCTGTGTAGCTGCAAAAGTCGAGTCAGGATCTTTGGTTTGTGGGATAGTGGTTGTTGGTTTCTCTGGTTGGGGAGGTGGGATGACTGCTACTTCTGGTTGTTTAGATGTAGGGTGTGTAGCTGGTTGTGGTGGGGCTTGCTCTGAGTCGGGGGGTGGTGGTGGTGGTGGGGATGGTAGCGGTGGTGATGGAGTTGGCGAATGGTCGGGAGTGATTGGGTTGGGGGAAGTGTGGATGAGTGGTGGATTGTAGGGTCGGGAAGGTGAGTCTAAGTCATAGAACATTTGGTTAATTTTTTGGGCCATGTCCTCTTCATTTTCTTCCCCTCCAGTCGGTGCAGTGGTTGGTAGGTCAGCTTGGGGTATGGTCAGGGTGATGGTGAAGGTCCGACGTGCAACCACTTCAGCTTCCTTGTTGGGATTTCTTCAACGTGATGGTTGCAAAGGTTATGGACTAGGATTCATGTTCTGGTTGGTATCCAGTGACCTCGAAGAGAGGTGCTTTTGTGGATATCTTATGTGTCGACGTAAAAATCTTAGGCAACTTCTCAATGAATGGCTGCAGATCTCTGTCTTTGTCGAACTTTTCTTTCACCACTTCCAACATCACACTTTTGCAGAAGTCGAGGGGGCTTATTGACTGCTGTGCCGGTACTTGCTCCTCGGTTAATTTCATTAGTGATCAGGGTGGAAGCGTAGACACCAGATCGACGACATTTTTAGGCATCGTTGTCTGGGTGGTCTTAGCTTTCTTTGGTCAACTCGCTAGTGCTCCTGCGTCGAAAAAACACTGGAACTAAGTTTTGACCGGCACTTTATTTGCTGCGGCATCCTCTATTATGTCGAGGGTCATGGTTGCCAGTTCCTCCTCGTCTTCGGATGAGTCTGCAAGGATAAGCTTGCGCTTACCTTTTCCTTGTTGTTGTTGTTGTGTTTTGAGCTTCTTCCTGGCTGCTGCTATCTCTTTTGACAATTTTCTAATGATTCCTTTTGTGACAACATACTCTGTGTTTTCTAGCTCTATCTCTCCCCTTGGCTCCTAGGTTGGGATGAGACTTTCTATAACTGGAGTAATGACCTGCTGCTCTGGCTGTGGACCTGTTGTTTGGGGTTCTTCCCTCTTTGCGGTCAGAGGTTTGATGGTTATTTGATGTCAGCCTATGTGTTCGACGGGTGTCTCCTTTGACACAAAGGTGTTGAAATTGAGGTTGAGCTCATAGTCTTCCTCTTTTTCTTGGTCAGTGAGCAGCTCCTCAATCAAGAAGTCGATCTTATTTGCTGCTACTGGTACTGGTATTTTGGTTTCGGCCTATTGAGACAACTCCCAAAATATTTGGTTAACTGATGGATAGTAGTCGATGGATTTAGCATTTGAGTTGTCACCCTACATATAGCACACTGAGGTATGGTCGAGTTCGAGCTGGATGTGGAAGTTGGTCAGTAGACTTCTTCGAATGTTTTGAGGCACCCTCCATCTAGTCGTGCAAAATTTGAGTTGTTGAAGCCATTTCTCCAATAGGACCTTTCCACTTTCAAGTTCCTACAACGTTCCTCTCTGGGAGAATGGTTTAAATCCCCACATGTGGAACCTCGATGGTTCCTGAAAGATCGGGTTCCCCTCTGGGAAGAACTAGTACATGAGTATCCATAAGATTAGGGAGGGGAATTTGATGATTCCCCCCATTTCTTGGCATCTTTCACAAATGGTCTTGACCATGTCAACGACATATTCATCCCATCTGTATATCCTTTCGTCTATCGCAATGGTGTCGACAGCTTCTAACATATCTAACTTGAGGTCGTTTCCTCGACCTGCTAGGGTGAGTGTTATTGCTATGATTTTGGCCACAATTTGTGGCGTCCAGGTTGTGATTTGGCTAATCACCAAACCCTTCGAGTTCTTTCCCAAAGTTGACCCAGTTAGCTCTTCGACCAACCCTTCTTTAATACCGACTGGGAATGTGTTTCCTTCATTTGAGAGACCGGTCAGTTTGGAGATGACTTCTCCAGAGATGTCGACTGGTTGGTTGAAGTAGAACCGGCCATTGTGGTACCGACTTATAATGAATTTTACTGTAGTTTCCTTCATTCCACCAAAGCTGGCCATGAGTGGTGCATTAACATAGTTGAATATAGTGTTGTATTTGATTTTCTCTGTGGCTTGAGTGGCCTTCTTGTTAACATAAGCCCATTCTTGCATCTCAACCTAGATTTTCTACCATGAGCCTACCTGCACCTTGGCATTCTTAATGTTTTTTAGCCTGTGGACTAAAGGGGTATCCGTAGCCTGTAGTTCCTTGGATTTGGTCGAGGCTTTGATTTGTTTGGGTACCATTGTGTCATTTTGGTGGTCAATTTCACTAAGGGGTTCTCGGCTTTTAGTCGACTGGATGCTTTGATGCTCTCTTTGTATGAATTGTGGTGAATGAACCTTCGACGGTCCAGTATTTATAGGTGATGATGTGGATGTGTGCATCAATGGGTGTATTAATGGCGGATGTGACATTCCAGCTGGAACACTTGAGTGTGTGTTAATGGTGAATTTCTTTCGGCGCTCGATGTCATGAATGCACGATGGGAATATCGAGGTCGTCGGTCGATGTCGGTTATGAAATTGGTCGATGAAAGTGGTTGGTCGATGGCGCTATGTTGATGGGCATGATGTTGGTTGTCGAAATGGTAATTTCCTATCATAGTTTCCTATATGTATGGTATTTTTTTGGGGGGATTTTGGATTTTTAAGTTTTTATAGTTTTTGGTTTACGGTTGTGGTTGTTATATGATTTTTTATTTTTTAGGTTTATTTCTAGTTTTTATAGCATTTTAGTCGAGCCCCATTAACGAGCTTCCAAAATACTATGCCCTGTAACGTCCTTAGTCGGACTGATCTGTTGGTATGTATCTCTTCGACAACGTAGGGTCCCATCCATTCTGTATGGAGCTTTTTAGGTTTACCTTTTACTTGACTATTGTATAGTAAAGCAAGGTCTCCTACTGACAAGTTTTTGTTCTTGATGTTTTGGTCGTGCCATGCTTTCTGTTGTTGTTTCTGGATTTCTTGATGTTTTATTGCCATTAGTCGGTGCTCTTCTAGTTTTCTTAGTTGCAATAGTCGGTCCTTTCTTCCTTGTTCGACATCGACATGTAGGATCTCTGCGATGATAGGTTTCTATTGTCAGAAGTGAAGTGGAACTACTACTTCTTGTCCATAGATTAGTTGAAAAGGAGTTTGGTCAGTCGAGCGTTTATATGTTGTTCGGTATGCCCATAATACTGTAGTTATTTTCTCGTCCCAATCGTCTTTATCAGCATTATATATTTTGGTTAATCCTCTTGTTAATGTTTTATTAAATGCTTCAATTGCTCCATTCGACTGAGTATGGTAGGATGTACTCCGACGATGGTCGATTTGGAACTGGTCGGCCAGGGTTTCGATAGTTCTATTGATGAAGTGTGTACCTTGGTTGCTAATTAGAGTTAGTGGGCATCGAGATCTAGTAATGATATTCTCATAGATAAACCTGGCAGCTATCTCAATAGAACCTGTGTCTACTAGTTTAGCCTCTGCCCATTTAGTTACATATTCGACTGTAGTTATGATATACCTTGTACTTGTCCTTTTTGTTGGGATAGGAAATGGTCCTATGAAGTCTATGGCCTAGATTTCAAATGTCAAACTCGGGTTCACTGATATCAAAGTCATTTTTGTGCTAGGCAGGGGTCGACCTAGTTGTTCGCATCTGTCACATCGACTGACAAAATTTTTGCAATTTTTGTGGAGTGTCGGCCACCATAACCCTGACTGTTGGATTTTCTTTGCAGTTGTGTCTTCCTGGAAATGTCCTCCTCTAGGTCCATGGTGTGCTTCATGTATAATGTTGTCTCATTCGTGTTCTAGTACACACCTTCTGAGGATGTCATCTAGTCGCATTTTGTATAAGAATCCATTTATAAGACTGTATGGTGCAACCTTCATCGCTAAGATATGATTTTTCTTTGTACTCATTCCTTCTGGTGCATGTCCATCTTCCAAGAATTGGGCTATTTCTTCTAGTTCTGCTAGGACTACTTCTATCTGAAATAGATGTGCATCAGGTAAGTCATCGTCGACTCCTGTCGGTTCTTCTCCTGAGTCGATTCGGGATAAATGGTCGGGACCGACATTTAACTTTTTTGGTCGAACAACGACTTCGAATTTTAATTCTTGGAATAATAGTAACCATCGACAAATTATTCCATGGTGTAGTGGTTTATTGACGAGATACTCAAGTGCCTGATGGTCTGTATAGAATATAAATGGGTTAGCTAGGAGGTAATGTCGATATTTTTGTAGTGCAAAGACCATTCCTATTGCTTCTCTTTCTATTGTTGAATAGTTTCTCTCAGCCTTGTTTAATTTTCTGTTACTGTAAACTATAGGATAATCCATTCCATCATCTCCTGGTTGAGTTAATATTGCTCCTATTGCTAGGCCTGATGCATCAATGTGGACATGGAATTTGATCGACCAGTTCGGAAATTTTATGATTGGTGTTTCAACTAATTTTCCTTTTAATTTTTCGAATGATATGTGGTACTCCTCTGTCAAGTTCAATTATTTATCTTCCCTTAATAATTCTTCAAGAGGATAGGTCATATCTGAATAATATCTTATGAATTTTCTGTAATAGCCTATGTGGCCAAGTAATACCCTGACTTATTTTGGGTTTACTGGTGGTTTTAGGTCAAGGATAATTTTTATCTTTGTAAAGTCAACCTTAATATCTTCCTTACAGACAATGTGCCCTAATAATATCCTTATGGGGGTCACAAATATGCATTTCATGATGTTTAGGGAGAGTTGGATTTGTCGACATCTCTCCAGCATAATTCTGAGCCATTTGCAATGATCCTTTAACATGGAGTAAATTGTCCAATCATCAAAGTATACTACCATGGTCTTGTAGATATTATCCTGAAATGTTTTGACAACAATTCTAGAAAATACTGCAGGTGCATTTTTTAATCCAAAAGGCATAACCTTGTAAGCAAATGAACTGAATTCACAAACAAAGGTTGTTTTCTTCTGGTCTTCTTTAGCTATTGGCACTTGGTTATAACCTAAGAATCCATCTATAAATGAGTAGCATTCGTGTCCTACAACTTCATTTAAGATTTCATCTGCGTAAGGAGTTGGAAATGGGTCTGTTAGTGTCACTTTGTTCAGTTCTCTAAAGTCAACACAAATTCTTAGTCTGGTCTGATCATGTTTTTTAGGCTGTACAACCATTGGACTTGCCCATTCTGATTGGTCGATAATGTAGATGATGCCTACTACAAGCATGTTATCAATTTCTTTTTTGCCCATCTGTTTGTACTTGTGAGCTAGTTCATATGGCCTTTTCTTCATAGGTCGAACATCAGGTTTAGTATTAATCTTCATTTCTCCCATTTTGTGGACTAATCCTTTGAGGTCTTTATAATCTCTAGAAAATACATATTGGAACTCTTTTAATAAGTTCACTATCTCTATGGTCTGCTTTTCACTCCAGTAGTCACCAATCTTTTCCATTTTTGGTCGATCATCATTTGAGATGTCAAATTCCCTAGTTTTGACTTTAGCGTCTAGCCATTCTGGTGCTTTGGCCTCATTGATCGGTCGACTTCCTTCTCTAAACTGTGAGAATGTGGTAGGGAAGTTGGCTGCAGTCATTCTATCGGTATCCTATTTGTCGGTTGTGTCCACTTTAAGGATTGTACAAATAGATTTGGTTGTCTTGACATGGTTTGATTTCCATCTAAATATTTTTCCTTCTGTGTTTTCATTTTCTAACAGTAGTCTTGTCGACTATGGTTTTGTCCTCGTTTGTATATTGTTGCATTTTATTGTCTTTCGGTTATATTTTTAAGGGTTTGTTTTCAGTCGGCTGTATAAATTCTTTAATCTGTTTTGTTGTTTCAACCAAGTTTTCATTTTGTGGTATAAAGTTGAAGTCTTTATTGAAATTTTCCCTAAGTTCAGGCCATAGGAATGTTTCACCTCTAGCTTCTTCCATTTTATACCATTTTTTTGGTAAGTCAGTGAGGGTTGATGGGAATAGGTGTGGCCATGCTCGTTCATCCTTGTGTTGGGCACCATTTTTGACCCCTTTTTGCCCCTTAGATATCTTTCATTTCCTTCATAAAACATCCATATTGAGTAGAAAGCTTTAAAGATCATCCATAAACCTTGGTTAAAGAGGTATAATGTCATTGCTTGCTAATAAATTGAGTTTTTAGACTTTTTGAGCATTTTAACTAGAATTTTTACTTAGACTACAGGATGTACTAACTTCCCGTATTAACTCCAAGATTGAGCATTTGCAGGACAACTAGGAGGGAAATGGAAGATAGAGAATGGATCCTTGATGTCCACAGATGGATGAACATTCAACAGTTAGGTGATGTGGCCTGTACATATGTCGAGTCAACTTCAGTCAAGAGCGGCCACTTGTTCTACATCCAGCACAAAAGAAGGAACAATACTGATTTTGTGGAGTTCCACGATTCTGAAGATTATCTCATTAGCTATTTTCATTAATTAGGTTGCAAAATTGTAGTATTTCTAGTTGTGTTTCAAATTTGTATAAATCCATCATAAGACAATGAAGAACTATCACGATTTTTGTAGAGGAACGCACTTGTGCTTCTGAAACTGCGTGGTATTCCTGTGTAAACAATTTCTGGTGAATGAATATAAAGTTTTAGTTCTGTAAATTCTTAATTGTCTGTGGCGCAAGGATTTGGAGGGCCCCCATCGTTGAGTTCCCGCACTTTTACATTGCCGGTGTAACGATTTGATGATTGCAGCGATTTCATTCTGGTGCAAGTCCTTTAAATCGAGCCATTGGTATGTGTTTTCTGGTAATTTCTAGTTTATAAATTGCAGAACAAATTCAGTTAAGCTTTTCATCAAATTTATTAATGCTCTGTTCCTTTTATTTCATGGTTCATGCTACAATTTTTACGTGCTGTATATCACTGGCAACGTTGGATAAACTCTGTTCTTTCATTGTTTAAATACCGAATGCATTGATGATTTAAATCACGATTTCAGCTACAATACATATTGTTGTTTATTTCAATGAGAAGTGTTAAAGAAAACATTTATGAATTATGAATAATTTCCCGTAAAGGAATTTAGTTGATAATTGTTCATCAGCGCTGGAACACTGAGCATAAACTGGTAGCTTGTATCCTAGGGTTATAGATGCTATTTAATTGCTTTTTATCTCAGTTCTTTTATCAGTAAAATTGTTTTCATGAATCAAATACTGTGTGCTTAAAAAGAAACAATGAAATCACCCTTGTAAGAGGATTTTGTGTCTGTAGGTTGCAGTATTCTTTTTCATCTGTCAGTAGATCTAGTTCACAGTTAGCTAAAATTCCAGATAAGTTTAGCTTCTAAGTCCTAAAACCTGGATGTGTCTCGAAGTTTACTGACCCGGATTGATTTAAATATAAGTTCTGATTCACCTATAGATCAGATCCCAACATTTTGGCGCCGTTGCCGGGGAGGCACTGTAGAAGCAGACTTAGGAACCTTAGATTTCTGATAAAAACAAAAATTTTAAACAAAAACACATAATAGGTTTTACTTTTATGTTCAGATTAAGAGACGAGAAAGGAAGATTTCGTAAAAACCCCCCAAAAATAGAACTAACAGGAGCTTCTCTTCCAAAAGGTTTTATCTCAACAGTTGGTAGTTTCAAAATGTCTGAGGAAGAAACGTCAAAAGGCCCAACAGCTAAACAGAGAAGAGAGTATGAGAGGATGCTAGAAATAGAAAACAAAAACAGACAGGAGAGAAGAGAAGAAGAGAGGAGACATGAAAGAGAAGAAGAAAGAGGACATGAGAGAAATGAAAAGATAGAAGAGGATCAGGAAGCTACCTTCAAATTTCCTATTTTGGACACTAGCATTATCCTAGGAGAAGATGTAAAAATGAAGAACATTCCACCCTCTGTTTTACCAAACTTTTATGTCCTGACCTCTGAAGATCCAGACTCTTTCCTTTTCGAATTCGACATCTTGTGTCGAACTTATGGGTATACTGATGACACCCATAAGCTCCGCCTTTTCCCTGCTACCCTTAAGGCAGCTTCCTTGAAGTGGTTTATGGGTCTAGGAGAACATTCTATTACTAGTTGGGATGAAATGAGGAAGATTTTTCTTCGGAAATATCAGGCCTATTGTAGATCAAAGGATCTCAAAGATGACATCTTTGGAATGACTCAACAGGAAGATGAGAGTTTGGAGGAATATTTGGAAAGGTTCTCATACAATTTACAAAAATCTAAATACAATTCTTTAACATCAGAGATGATTAGAACAATATTTCTGAAAGGGATAAGAGAAGAGTATTTAGATATTTTAAATGTTATGGACAAATGTGACATTTCTTATCTTCCATTTGATGAGATACAAGACTTATGCCAGAAATATTCAAGAGGGAAGGCTAGGACTGGAAAAAGAGACATCATTACCAAAGTAAACAAGTCTGCAAACAGTGGTATTTCTAGGGCTGAGCTTGGAAATCTGCTAGAAGATTTTAAGACTGATTTATTGAGTACATTGGGCACACAGGTTGAAGTAGCAAAAACTAAGAAAAGACAAGAACAACAGGACCAGCAAGATCAAGCTTTGTCCATCTTTTGTCCTAAGTGTAGAAAGAAGCACCCACTTAAAGAATGTCCTTTAAATGCTGTTGAAATTTGTGGTTTATGTACTTTTAATCATAAGACTAATGATTGCCCGAGATTAAAAGAGTTGTAGGCAGCTCGAATGGAGGAGAACCAAAACATGGAGTCTCTCTACTTCATGGGACAATGAAGACCTTGGCAGCCACGATTCTCAGGTATGTCCCAAGACCCTATGCAACAATTTAATGCAAATTATCAAAATCCTATTCAGAACTCATGGTGTGCACCCATGCCTTGGAAAACTTGGTCTCCTCCCTTAGCCCAATCTGCTCCAAATTGGAGAGGTTATGCCCACGGTAATCAGACATATCAGCAGGCCTATTTACAGTCATACCAACAACCTTTAGCCTATCCCCAATACCAACAGCATCAAGTCCAAACTCCTTCTTATCAAGCCCCATCTTACCAAGTTCCATCTTTTCAACAACCTAATATGGCTCCTCAATTGGGTCCCCCACCTCAACAGCTTCAATTGCCATCCAATCAGCCTCCACCTCGGCCTACACAACTACCAGCTCAGCCCATTCCAAATCCAAACAATAAACCAGAAAGACCTATGTATAATGTTGATGATGGAATGGCACTTCCCTATTCAGTTCTTCCATTGCAAAATATTACTTTAAGATCTGGGAAAACCTTGCAAAAA
>LPNX010169043.1:78127-140478 GCA_001517045.1 Pseudotsuga menziesii
AGAACAGGATATTCTAGATCCTGATGAGGTGATCAGGAAAACCAAGAAGATCAACATCTTCTTAGACCAGCAGGAAAAAGAAAAAGGAAAGCAGTTAAAACAGGAATTACCCAAAGGTTCAAGTTCTCTCTTTTCAGAACAGCAGGCTATGGAAGAGGAAAAAGAGTATTCAGCACAAGAGCATGGAGAATTGGGTATGGATGAAACTTCTGAACAGCATCCAATAAATATGAAGAAAAAGAAATCTCCCAAAAACAGTAAGGAGATTAAAAGACTGAAGTTTGAGATAAAGGAACTTGAACAAAAGAATGAGAAATTAAGGGAAGTTAATTGGAAACTAAAGGCTCAAAGAACACGCATCACTAAACAAGCCTATAGATGGTACAAGCAAAGGAAGGTTTACAAGGCTAAGTATGAAAGGTTGAAGATCCTCTATGCATCTCGGGCATCAATAGATGCATCCTCACAGACAGAAGACTAAAGGCAGAATAAACAGCAGTAAAATTTTGGTTTTTGACAGGGTCAAAGTTTTGGCATGAGGACATGCAGTAGTTTCCTCTTGGGGGAGATGTTGGGCACCGTTTTTGACCCCTTTTTTCCCCTTAGATATCTTTCATTTCCTTCATAAAACATCCATATTGAGTAGAAAGATTTAAAGATCATCCATAAACCTTGGTTAAAGATGTATAATGTCATTGCTTGCTAATAAATTGAGTTTTTAGAATTTTTGAGCATTTTAACTAGAATTTTTACTTAGACTACGGGATGTACTAACTTCCCCTATTAACTCCAAGATTGAGCATTTGCAGGACAGCTAGGAGGGAAATGGAAGATAGAGAATGGATCCTTGATGTCCACAGATGGATGAACATTCAACAGTTAGGTGATGTGGCCTGTACAGATGTCGAGTCAACTTCAGTCAAGAGCGGCTACTTGTTCTACATCCAGCACAAAAGAAGGAACAATACTGATTTTGTGGAGTTCCACGATTCTGAAGATGATCTCGTTAGCTATTTTCATTAATTAGGTTGCATAATTGTAGTATTTCTAGTTGTGTTTCAAATTTGTATAAATCCATCATAAGACAATGAAGAACTATCACGATTTTTGTAGAGGAACGCACTTGTGCTTTGAAACTACGTGGTATTCCTGTGTAAACAATTTCTGGTGAATGAATATAAAGTTTTAGTTCTGTAAATTCTTAATTGTGTGTGGAGCAAGGCTTTGGAGGGCCCCCATGGTTGAGTTCCCGCACTTTTACATTGCCGGTGTAACGATTTGATGATTGCAGCGATTTCATTCTGGTGCAAGTCCTTTAAATCGAGCCATTGGTATGTGTTTTCTGGTAATTTCTAGTTTATAAATTGCAGAACAAATTCAGTTAAGCTTTTCATCAAATTTATTAATGCTCTATTCCTTTTATTTCATGGTTCATGCTACAATTTTTACGTGTTGTATATCACTGGCAATGTTGGATAAACTCTGTTCTTTCATTGTTTAAATACTGAATGCCTTGATGATTTAAATCATGATTTCAGCTACAATACATATTGCTGTTTATTTCAATGAGAAGTGTTAAAGAAAACATTTATGAATTATGAATAATTTCCCGTAAAGGAATTTAGTTGATAATTGTTCATCAGCGCTGGAACACTGAGAAGAACCTGGTAGTTTGTATCCTAGGGTTATAGATGCTATTTAATTGCTTTTTATCTCAGTTCTTTTATCAGTAAAATTGTTTTCATGAATCAAATACTGTGTGCTTAAAAAGAAACAATGAAATCACCCTTGTAAGAGGATTTTGTGTCTGTAGGTTGCAGTATTCTTTTTCATCTGTCAGTAGATCTAGTTCACAGTTAGCTAAAATTCCAGATAATTTTAGCTTCTAAGTCCTAAAACCTGGATGTGTCTCGAAGTTTACTGACCCGGATTGATTTAAATATAAGTTTTGATTCACCTATAGATCAGAGCCCAACACCTTGTATCCAAGTCTTCTCCACTGTTTTTCATAGGTTTTAATATGATCTTCTGGGTTCTATCCTTGAGTGAATACATGTATCTGAGCTTCTTGGGTTAATTTCTTTCCTCCAAATCTTTTGACAAGTAAGTCAAAGCTGTTGTCCAGGTCTACAATCTTGTCTGATGGGTATCCCACCATCGAGCAACTTGACCTGTAAAAGTTTCTACTAGGCTTTGAAGTCGGCCTTGTTCACCAATATTTTTGGAAACTTGTTCTACATGCATGACTGGTGATTCCCTTTCCTTGTATCTTGTTATTTGTGTCGTATTTACATTGGTAGGTTGTAAAGTGGGGTATTCCCTAGTTTTCTTCTCAAAGATTTTTGGGAAAATGGACACTATGAAGCACTGTTGGGTGGGCTTTTTTTCCACCTTTTGTATAGTCCAACATGCTCTTACTTTTGTTTCATAGTTCTTGATCTCCCAATCATATAATTCAATGTCTGAATTATAACCAACTGAGTCTTGGTTGCCTAACTTGAAGTTCTCCATGGATATTGGGTTCGGTATAATCTGTATTGTTTTGAATCTGGTAGAGTTGTCAGACGTCGACTTCGTCATCGATAGGTTCAGTCCAAGGTTGTCCTTGAGATGGATGAATGGGTACAATGATCTTTTTTCAATTTCCTTTTAATTTGATTCACTCCTTGTCCAGGGATATCGATGCTTTCATCTTTCTACCCCAAGGTCAACCGACTAACGCTGGGAAGGAACTAGATCGTTCCTTAGGGTCAATGATTTCGAAGTCGACCTTGGTCGAGATTCATTTTATAGTCGTGTCGATGTTTTTTCATACTCCAATAGGTTCAATTAGGCCCTGGTCGTCTAGTTTCAGGTATATTCCTGACTCATGTAGTCGAGGTCTTCCCATTTGTTCCCAAGTGTCACGAGTCATGATGTTTACTTGTGATCCAAAGTTGAGCACGACTTGTCCGACATGGTATCCTTTGATTTCCAGGTCGACGAGTGGGTTGGCATCACATTTGTCTTTTTTATTTAAGCTGCAAATGTTCTTTGTTTGTTTTTCAGAGTTGTTACATTTTATTTCATATAGCAAATCAATGATCTGAGATACTAAGTTGTCTTTTTGTATGAGATATATTAATTAGTTTATTGTGTTATGTTGAGTGTCGTGAGCCTATTCTTGTCGTGCAATTTCTTTGAATACATTGGTTGCTTCTTTGTATGTTTGTTTTTCTTTCAGTGGATCGGGATAGACATTTTTCTCTTTTATTTTTCTGATTCTTGGGTTATCACTTCCTGTTTTTGTTCCTTGACGAGTTACAATATGCAAATTGTTTATGTTTATTACATCATTTTTTTGCACACATGACAAGACATTAACATTTTTCTTTATATTTATTTTTTCCAACATGGTAGGGAAATCCTCTAGTGAGTGATCTCCTAATCCACAATGAGTACAAAATTTGAGGCCAGTTCTGTCTTTATATGGATAGTCTGCATACCGATGTCCCTCCTTATAACATGTAAAGCACTGGATGGGTTGACGTGGTCGGATGTTGCGATTCCCAGGGAATCAACCTCTTCCTCCATAGCCTCCACGTTAATTGTTGTACCGGCACTCGTATCATCAACCATCATGTCTCTGACCATTCTGATCATTTGGTAAATTGTTTTGCTCATTATGTTGGGCAACTGCGTTGGTTTGGTACTCTGCCTAATAATTCTGTCGGTTCTTTAGGTTCAAATGACAGTCGGCCATGTTATGATTTTTGGTTTCGCAGATTGCACACCAGGATTCCTTATCGTTCTTCATATTGAATGGGTAGTCTTTTGTCGAGTGGTCCCTGTGCTCCTGGAAAATGTCGTAAAAGGATTTTGTTTGTATGAATCGAACATCCTGTCGGCTGTATTCCTGTCGACAGTTGTCTTTGGAGTGGCCAGCCATGGAGCATTTGGTGCTCCAGATCTCCTGATTCTTGAGGCTTAACTCCTTTAAATACTTCTGTACACTCTCGAGCTGTTCCTCTAATCTATGATCAGTAGAGTAAGCAGGTATGTCTTCATCCATCTCCACTTAGAGAGCTTTTTTGAGCACATCCTCTTAAGATTTGAATGTTTCCAAAATGATATGTCGACGGACTTTCTGAGATAACCCTACAAGAAACCACTGGATTAGTAACTGTTCATCTATAACATAGTCCAGCTGGCTCAAAAGGTCTTTCTATCGCTTATCATAGTCACGGACAGTCTCCCCTGGATTTTGTGATGTAGTTTTTAGTTTTTTCGCTGCCAGGTGTTTGGCATCTAGAGTTTTGAAAAATGATAAAAATTGCACCTTGATCTTGGCTTTGGTTTCTCTAGGTTGTCTTTCCAAAAAGGTCATATACCAGGTCAATTCCCCTTTCCTCAAGGCACTGGTGAACTGTGCCATTTGTCTATCTTTGTCTATAACTTGGTTGGCCTCCCAAGTCGACTCGCAGACAAACCGGTGTCATCTGGGGTCCTCATCTCCCTCATATAGAGGAATGTGAGTTGAGCCATGACCCATGTCTGAATCACTGTCACTGCTCTCAGGAGGTGGCGGTGGTGGAGGTGGGGGTGGGGGTGAGGTTGGTGGGGTTATTGGTTTATTTGTCTCTGTAGGACTATGGTTGATGGAACTTTCATTCTCGTCGGTTGTCGATTCTTATTCGACCTGCAGTCGGTTGATGTCGACTTCTGTTGTCGATGGCCCACTGTAACTATTTGTCCGCAGTTCTGAATCTGATGTGTCTTCTAAAGATGTGTTTGGAAAGTGAGGTGCTCCTTCATGTGTCTGTAAGACTAAGTGGATACTTCGGTTGGAGGGTACCGCTTGAAAGGTAACCCAATTTCCTTCCTCTGGTCGACGAATAATGAGGTGTCATCCAGTGTATGTTTCGTTGTCTAGTCGAATCCATATACCAAAGTCACCAGCTTGTAGTCGGAGGTCCTCTTCGATAATATTTTATATGTGAGTACGAGGATTCAACGGAGAGAGGGTTGTTCCTTCATTGGGAGCTCTTAATTGGAGAGCTTCTGGCTGTTCTATCCACAATTCTTCCTTCGTAAGGGATGCCTCTTGTTCCACGCCTTCTTCATGTAAGTCATGACCCGAATCTGGCAGATTCTCTTTCTAGTGGGTTTCCCTAGGACTCCATCCTCTATGCAGTGCTAAGGCTCTTTCTCTTCTTGCTTCCCTCCTCTGTTGTCTCTCTTCCCTCTCTATCTTCTGAATGTCCGACATACCTTCATGTGATACTATTCTCTTGAGTTCCCTTTTGGTCAACTTCTCATTACTGGTGAATGGTATCTGCTTCTAGTCGACTAGAATCCACTCTACTTTATCTCGACATATGACCAGCTACCCCCCCATAGCCTACCCAACACTTTTTTAAAAAGCCCGGATAGTTTGGTCTATTTGCTCAGGAAGTATTCCCACTCCCTTTCTACAATGAATTTTTCCCACTTCCTTTGCTTTTCTTCCAAGTTAGAATTTGATTGCAGTTCGTGAAGTGAAGGACAAGGTTTGACAATATGTCCTACTCCCTTCTCGATTAGGAATTTGAACAGCAAGGTCGGTAAGGAGCACAGAAATTGCTCGGTGAGATCTATGTAAAATTTCTCCTTGACGATGTCCACCAAAGTTCTATCTTAGACTGCTTGCTCCTCATAGAAGTCGTCGACGATTTTCTCGAACCACTTCGACAAGTTTGTTCTACCCCCTCGAATCAGTTTTTCTAGCAACTGTTGTTCTTTATTCCCTTTTTCTTTTTCATCCAGGAGTTTCTTCAGAAGTTGGGGCACTGATTCTACAAACTTTTCATGTGTTTCGGTGAAGAATATTTCTTTTTCTTGTGTGATTGTTAATCTATTCCTTCATGCGTAATTCTGCAAATAGTTTGCAATTTTATGTTCCCACCAGTCCTTAATCTCCTATTCTGGTATCCTCTATTTGCATGCATTTCAGACATGTACTACCAGCAACGGAACCAATTTTGTAATCTCACATATCACATAAGGTTACCAATAATATATACTAAAACATACATATAAAACAAAGACAAGAGATAAGAACAAATAGGTGAATTAACAGATTATATTACATGAATGAGTCCATACAACACAAAGAACTAAACTGAGTTCTCATCTGGATCAACAACCTAATATATATGATTACAAAACAGTTACAAAATAACTACCCATTGGTTCGGTGAACCGATGTGACCTTAGGTGGCCGACCTAATTTCTAGTTTAGTCAGCCGACTGAATTAGTCGGCTCATCGACTTAGTCAGCTCATCGACTAAGTCAGCTATCGTTTAAGTCAACTTATCAACTTGCTCCTTCTACAAACCTGCTGACTTTGAAAGAGTTGAGTTATATCTTGCTGAATTGAAAACTTTAAATGAGAAATTAAATAGTTGTGGAAAAGATTAGAAGAAAATTGACACTGCTCTTATTATTCTTGTAGAGTGTAAAATTCCATCTTATTTTGATATGTTCATCCAAACTAGGAATAGAGCTCTAGAATTCTCTCAAAGTACTACGAAGCAAACTTTTGATTATTTTTGTAAAGGATTGAGAAATGAGCAAGAGCGGTTAATTGTTTCAGGACAACTCACACCTAATAAAGCTCTAACTGCACTTAATAATAATCATAAGAAAAGTTTTGATAATGCTAAAGGTTCTAATCCTTCTAATAGTAATTATGGACATGCTTCTCATGCTTCTAATGAAAATAGTAAACATAAGAAAGTGTACGATCATTGTAAATAATGTGGTAAAACTAAACATCCTAAAAAGAAGTGTTTTAAAGAAAAACATTTAATGGCTAAAGCTAAAAAGAAAAACTCTCAAGTAGCTTTATGTGCATCTGTTGTTTTTCCTAATAATTCTTGTTCTAACGTGGAATGGATAATGGATTCTGATGCATCTAAACATATGACTCATGATGCTTCTTTATTTACTTATGATTGCAGAGGCTATCTTGTTCCTACTTGTCTCTAATGTTCTTATATGGAAGCATTGACATTTTTAGGGCATTCATCTCTTGCATATTAACATCATACTAATAAGAAATGCACGTATGATTCAGATTAGTTTTTTGATGACTAAATTTTCATATACTTAAGTGAAATATTTGGCTCACTATTTATATGTTATGGCTAACACTTAATGTGTAAAAGTAACTTCGTTTTCCTTAATTAGAAAGTTAATCTTTTATTTGATCATATTATGTTGCAATTCCTTTATATGATGTTTGCTAACCTTTGGTCTATAAGCATTTTCATTTTTGTATGAGCAATTTTGTTTTATGATCTTTATATGCTTTAATCTTGAAAGTTCTTGTGCAGATAAGTTATCGGTTTAGGATTTCACCTTATTCCATGAATAATGAAGCACCATTTTCTACTATTAAAGTCATGATGTTCATCTGTATGATATCATTTTTCATGTATAGACCATTGGGGTCTTGTTTCTTTGATGTTTTAGGTCTTCTATAGATATTTATATTGCACCTTGATTGGAAGAATGTCTGCTATCCACATGTGTATTGGGAATCTAGTTTTTTTTGTACAATGTTGTGGTGTTCTTAGCCACATGTTCTATTGTATCAGCCATCAGAAGGTATCTATACACTGGTGTGGATGTTATATCAGAGTTCTTCAGCTATCATGTATAGTTGTGATGATTCTTGTGGTGATATGGGAATCTTGTGATTAGATTCCACCACATGTTCTCATCATTTTATTGTTGGGTATTTCATCGTACAACCTGGTTTGTGTGCACTTTCATGATTCAGTGAGAAGCGGTTGTTCATCGTCAAATTCCATCAGCCGAAGTGTTCTTCTTATTTGCAGCTTTGGTTCTTCTGTAAGTTGTCATTAAGGGAGAGCAGTAATGAATCCTTCCTTCCTTATTGTTGGGCCCTTCTCCCAACCATTATTAAGGGGGAGTGTTGGAATATATTATATCCCTTGGAAGGCAATAATGTCTTTGTATTATGTCAGAAGTTGTCTACAATCTTATGTAAAAGAGTAATACATTTAACCCATAGTTATATGGTGTTATATTTACTTGTGTAGAGTATTTGTCCATGGTATTGTATTAAGAGATGTTATTTTGTAGAATTATATTATCCCACATGCAATATGTGAGAGGAATTCCTCCTCATCTCTTAGTATATAATAGGGTCAAGTGAGTCTCTACATATTATGTATTCCTGATGTAGTAGTGGTACTATTGTGACAATATGTACATCATCTATATTCTTTAGGGTATTTTTGCTTTGCTCTCTTTTAATATTGGAGAAGACATTCTGGAGAAAATAGAAGACTACCTTCCCATGGATGTAACACATTAGGGTGAACCACGTATATTGGTGCTCTCTTGTCCTTTTATTTTCCTGTTCTTATCTTTTATGATATGTTGTTGGTTTCTTAGACATGTTAACTAGTTTAGCTTGACTCTACTATTCTAACAACCTAAAGGTAAAAATTGTAGAAGTGAGTCTCATAAAAAAATTACTCTACTAATGAAGTATAAGAAAGGAGGCACACACAAACTAGCATACATGCCCGCATGAATACCATACAAAGCAATTGAAACAATCATTGTGATTATCTAGCATGATCCATTCAGAAATGATCTTATTAACAGGGATTATGTCTAATATGAGTATATTCTATATATATACAAGTAGATACAGGAAAAATAGTTACTTCAATAAAAGAAAATGAATTGTAACTCATAACGATTTTTATATAAGTTGGACATGTTAAGCATTCGTCAATGGAGAACAATTATTGTAATGAGACTTGTGCCTCACATTTCTAGGATCATATAACATTTAAAAGTGACAAATACAATGGTTAACATGTTTGTTTGTTGCTTGAAGATGCAAGAGAATGTGCATTTTTTTTGGATTTGTTTGTTTTGTAGCACTAACAAAACAAGCCACCAAAGCATTTGATTGCATACAATACCACGAATTCCATGCGAGAGCATTTATATGGATTTTGTTGTAGTATTTTATATTTCTTTTGGAGGCCATGAATACATTTTATAAGGGTGGATAATTTCAATAATACATTTGTGCTCATTATGTGCAACAAAATGATATATCGATGAAAGAAAGCTAGCATATTCTTTAATAATGTCTGGCATACTTTGGCATTCCCGCCTCCATTAAATACTTGACCTAGATAGTGGGTTCTTAGGTAAGTTATAGACAAGAATTTGGTAGAGGATCGAAACCAATCTAAGGTATTCCACTACAATCAATCCCTATACCAATAGAAAATAGAGGTTTTCAACTAGATGTTGGTGCATCTTGTTGCATGTTATAATAGAAATTATATGAAGAAATGGGATAGATAGTTTATCTACATTTAGAACTCACAATCAAGCATCGCATTTCTCCCACAACGCTAATTATTTTGAGACTTGTTTAGTTTATATACCACCTTCATTGTTTGATGTTGCATATGGGAAATGACATGATGGGATTATTTATAGGGAGAAGAGAAGAAGGAAAGCATGTTTATGAATAATATCACACGAATACATATAAATATGAATGATCAACTTGATAAAATACAATAACAATAAAAGGATAAAAATGACAAGCACCAATAACACCATAAATTCCTTGTTGGAGATAAAGTATGTATTCATCTACTTAAATAAATATTGCAACGATGAAGAAAGAAGCTTAAGCATATTAGATACATAAATTATGACACTGTTGAACAAGTGAATGAGAATTCCTTCGTGTTAAGGAAACATGTGTACACTAAATATTAGTTCAGTAATAAACATGGAGTACTTAACAATTGTTTGAGACATCCATGTTTGATGTAGATGATGATTGAGAAATTCTTTCCATTGTTGAATCCTTTGCAACTCTCACACATATAGAGTTGGAAAATCTGTATTGGTGTAGTGTAAGGAGAGTATCACCCACATAGGATGACACTAAATATGGAAATTGATGCTTCGAGACAAACTCCAACAAGGGAAAAATGTTATGAGAGAAGCCATATTGATCCAAAGTTTCCTCATCACTCTTTTTAATCTTTTTGGTGACAAAAACCCTCCAAAAGGTGAGGTGTGATCCGTAATTATATTCATTAAAACAATGGATTTTGGATTACACTAATAAAATATAAACAAAGGAAGGGTTTAGAGCTAAGGATGAAGACAAATATAGTGTTAGTGTTGTGAATGGAGCAATGGCATAACAAATGATGTCTACTGCTACATCAAAACAACACTCAAAAGGTTAAATATAATGCAATAAAGAGATATATATCTCATCATTTTTTAAAGAAGAAGTCACATGAATATATGATTTATCTCATGATTGAATTTTACGGTTTTCCATCCCCGACAATAATGGAGGATTTGGATGTGGTAGATTATTCCAGTGACAGGTTGGAGAGCTCTGACATCTAGGAGGTGCCAGGTGGAGGGCTGATGGAGCAGATGGTGGAAATCCCTAGAATGGGCCAGGAAGTTTTGGGATCGGCTAGTTTTGTTCCTTTGGGGTTGGAAGCCGTTTCCTCCCCGTCTCACTTTCTCATCTTCTCGTCGGAGATTTTAACGGCTGATTCACAGGTGAAGCCCTTTTCTAAGTGGCCTGAAGCCTTGTTGGGGTCATCGAGCTGGAGGGAAGCGAGAGCCTTCTTCTCTCAGAGTTTAGGTTTTTCGGCATCAGTTTCTTAGGGAGGGTTCGAGGCTGTGAAGGGTTGTGCTCAGGTGACAGCAGACGGGGAGGCCGGTCAGGTTTTGCAGGGAAACGTTTCAAGTGGAGAAACCTCGGAGGATGAGTGGAGGGTGCCGCTGGATGTAGCTGAACAGTGAGGGTTTGGGTCTCCGAGAAGGGACCTCTCCGGTGGCTGTTCAGGGGATTTGGGTGATCTAGATGGGAGGCATGTTGTGGCTAGTGTTTTACCTAAGAGGCGACGGAAGAACTAGATAAAAACGAAGCAGGTCCGGAACTATGTGGTCGGAGAAGATTTAGCCTAGGACAGCGTGCTGAAGATGGTGAAGTGTATTCTGGTCGGGAGGGTTATGGGTAGAAACTTTGCAAAAAAATCTGTTTAGGATTGGGCTGCGACGTCATGGGGCACACAGCTTGGCTATGTGCCGATGGTTGAGATGCTAAATAGAGGCTGATTTGTGGTCAATTTGGAGAAGGAGGAGGACTTTAGATGGATACTAGACAAATGTTGGCATATCGATCATTCTCCTGTCCTTCTGAAACCTTGGAGCCCTCTGTTTGATGGCAGCAAAGAAAGGGTGGATGTCGTACCTATCTGGGTGAAATTGCCAGTGCTTCCTTTACACTTCTGGGATTTGTATCATTTCAGGTGGATAGGCAATATTCTAGGGACATTCCTGGAGGCAGATATTTCCTTCTTAGAAACCAAGGAGAAGAAGGTAGCCAGGATTTTGGTCAATATCAATCTCAGGGAGGGTCTGGCAGAATCTATCAACTTGGAATGGGGGCCGATAACCATTACACAAATACTGGATTACGAGCAGGTCCCGTTCCGCTGTAGATGATGTCATGTATATGGGAACCCGAATTCGGTCTGCACATTGCTGGGACGTTCCCTGAACGACAGTAGAAGGAAAGGTCTTGGAGCTATGCGTAAGGGACCTTCAGAGAAGGTTACTGTTTCCTCTGGTTCGGCCCAGACTTCTACGGATGACTTGGGCAGCGATCCGTCTCTTGAAGATTTGATTTTTCCTGAACCTATGGAGGACGCTGGGTCTAGAGAAATGCCAGCACAGGCCACAATTCTGAAAAATGGTTTTGTTCCAGGGGATCATTCTGGTCCGGGTACACCCTCTTTCCCCCTTTTGTCAAATGTTAATTTGTTCTTGAATAATGTTTCCTTCCTTGGTTTCGATTGGATAGAAGGCCTGAGGAAGATTTCCCTTTCGGGTCAAACTGGAACCCCTTTGCCTCTTCCTGTGCACTTTGTCTCTGCTTATGCAGTCCCGGGGTTGGGTACTCTCTCTGCTGCTGCTCCTATTGCCTATGCTCCAGCCCTCCTACCTGCTCTGGACGAACCCTCCTTTGTTGTTTTGGAACTAGACCCTATTTTTATTTATGAGGAGTCCTGCCCCTCCCCTCCAAACTCTATGGACTCGGGTTATTTTTTAAGATCTTGTCATAAGCTTTCTACTGGGTTGGGTAAAAATTCCTCGCCTGTGAGGAGAGGTCGGGGAAAAAAGACAAATATTTTTAAGGCTCAGTCCAGAGCCAAGGAGGATCTATTGGGAGGAAAACAATTGTCGATTGAAAAGGCTGTTAGAGCAGAGAAGGCCAAGAAGAAAGCTCGATTATGAAGATCATGTCTTTCAACTGTCGGGGGCTGCCTGGGCCTGGCAAGAAATCCGCCTTCATCAGGGTGCTTACTCTTGAACACCCGGATGTGATTTTGGTACAAGAGACTTTAGGCATAGGAGAGGTGATCTAGGAGAGGCTGGAAAATTGGATACCTGGGTGGTCTTTTGTGACGGTGGATGCAAGAGGTCGTTCTGGGGGCTTGGTGGTGGGTTGGAAAAATAGTTGTGTTAAGCTGATTAATTCCTGGGGTACAGAGGCTGTGCTGGGTATTGAGGTTTTTTCTGAAGAATTGGGGAGTTCCCTCTATGTGGTTAATGTCTACAGACCTTATCTTAACAGAGCTCCTTTTGGGACTCTCTTTTTCAAAATTATTTGGTGAATGGTGACACGGTTGTGCTGGGTGGAGATTTAAATTTCTAGCTGGGGCATAATGAGGTTTGGGGGACACATGCCCAGGTGGATTCCTTGGCGGGTTATTTTTTTCAGAAATTGATGGAGAAGGGTCTGCTAGACATTGGGCTAGTTAAATTAAAACCGACTTGGAGAAACAAACAGAGTGGGCATGCTAGGGTGGCGAAACGAATTGATCGTTTTTTGGCAGCAAAGCAGCTGGTGGACATTTGTTTCTTAGTAAGACAATGGGTTGGCAGTGGGGGTCTTTCTGACCATTTTCCAATTTTATTTGAAATAAAAAAGGGGCCCATCAATCCTTCGAGTCCTTTAAAATTTAATAAGTTATGGCTTCAGGACGAGACTTTCAAAAATCTCTTCCTCACACACTGGAACCCTATCGGGAGGGATAATGATAGATCGGCTGCCGTTCAGTTTGCAGACAACATCAAAAGACTCAAAGTGATAATCAAGGAATGGGGAGTAGCTAAGAGAAGCAGAGACGATGCTGAGCTGAAGAATGTAGAAGCAGAACTTCTGTTGATCTATGAAGGAGAAGGAGGTGGGTTCTCATCACAAGATTCGAAGGAGGCATTGTCAAGGTTGGAGGGTAGACGTAATACTCTTCTATTAGAAAAAGAGGAAGCATGGAGACTTAAAAGTAGGGCCATCTGGTTGGAATGTGGGGATGATAATACAAAGTTTTTTCATGCTTACGCCAGAGGAAGGAAGGTGGTAAACACTATTTGGAGCCTCCAGGATGAGGAGGGTACTTCTCATGTATCTTTTGAAGATAAGGCCAGATGCGGGGTTAACCACTTTTAGCATTTGTTCAAAGCACCTCCACAAGCATCAATAGAAGAGGTAATTAGATTGGCACAGATGTTTCCTCGTTTTGTGGATGAGGATGGAAATAGGGATCTTATGAAAGAAGTCTTGGAAGAAGAACTCAAGGAGGTTATGGGCAGTTTTCAGAAAGATAAAATCCCAGGGCCAGATGGATGGACGATTGATTTTTTTCTGGATCTCTTTGATATCCTAGGAAGGGATCTTTTGCAGGTGGTCGAAGATTCAAGGTCGGCTGGTTGGATCCCGGCTAGTTTCAACACTACTTTTATTGCTCTCATCCCAAAGACAGATAATGCAACCTCCCTCAATGACTTCAGGCCAATCTCCTTATGCAACTGTGTCTATAATATTATTTCAAAAGTAATTGCTCTAAGACTGAAAGTTATCCTTTCAGCTCAAGTCTCATCCGAGCAGTTTGGCTTTCTAGAATGGCGTTAGATCCATGAGGCTATTGGGGTAGTGCAGGAAGGCCTTCATATTTTAAAGACCGAAATACTGAAGGGGGCTATACTCAAAATTGATCTTTCTAAGGCGTATGACAGAGTTAGTTGGCTTTATTTGAGGTTGCTCCTAACCCATCTTGGTTTTGGCATCAATTTTATAAGATGGATTATGTCTTGTATAACTACTGTTTCTTTTTCTGTGCTGATCAATGGAGCGGCCTCTCCATTTTTTCATGCTGAGAGAGGCCTTAGACAAGGGTGCCCTTTGTCTCCGCTCCTCTTCCTTCTGGTTGCTGAAGGTCTAAGTAGGGCTATAAGAGCAGCCAGAGTTGAAGGTCATTTCTCTAGGCTACATTTAGCTCCGCATTTATATATTACCCATCTACTCTTTGTGGATGACGTACTGATCTTCTGCTCTGGCGCTAGAGGATAATCTCATGTTTTGCAGGAGATCTTGGAACTTTTCTCAAAAGCTAAAGGTATGGAGATTAATATTGGAAAGTCTTCTTTGACTACTCATTTGTTAAGACCGGAAGAGGAGGCCGAAATTACGAGGTTCTTTCCCTTTTCCATAGCTGGACTGGATGAAGGGCTCAAATACCTTGGTTTCTCACTCAAAACAAATTTGTATCGGAACCAGGATTGGTTCTGGCTGGTTGGGAAGGTTGAAAAACGACTAATCGTTTGGAGTCACAAGTGGCTATCTCGAGAAGGAATATTAGGTTTAGTTAAAGCTGTTTTGGAGGAAATTCCGGTGTATTGGATGTCCCTTTCCTGGATCCCAAAAGGGATTCTTGAAAGGATTAGGAGGACCTGTTTCAAATTTCTATGGAGTGGAAAAAAGGAAGACCAGACAACTCCTTGGGTTAAATGGAAAAGGATTGCAGCCCCAAAAGGATTAGGAGGATGGGGCCTTAAGGACATATTTTTATTCTCTAAAGCTTTGGCTGCTAAGGGAGGCTGGAGGCTGGTCAAGTCCAGCAGTCTATGGACTCAGGTGATAAAACAGAAATATCTCCTTGGTGAGAGTCTCTTAGACTGGATCAGAAATACTAAGAAAACAAACTCAGGAGGTTCGGTGATCTGGAAAGCGATTGTAAATTCTTTTTATTTAATCAAAAATAATATTGCTTGGGATGTTGGGAATGGGGAATGTGTTCTGATTGGTAGGGACCCATGGCTCGGTAGCACACATCAGCACCTTCTCCCACTCGATGTTATTGAGGCTCTTGGCCATATAGGGATCACTACTCTTCACCAACTAGCTGATCCAAGGCCAGCTGAACCATGGACTCAACTCTGGAGAAGGGCCAACTCCTTAGGGTTGGGGGATCGGGATACTGGATTTGTGGAGATATTCATAAGGGAGCTAGTCCAGGCACATATTATTATCTCAGAACAAGAATACTCTCTAGTGTGGGAGGCTGACCCGGGGGGTGTATATACTCCTAAGGCTGGGTATTTATTTCTAAGTGCAGGGGTGGAACAAAGAGAAGAAGCTTGGTGGTGGAGGCCTTTGTGGAGGCTCAAGTGTCCAGCAAAAACTAAACTGTTTATGTGGTGTGTACTAAATAACAAGGAACCTACTTGGGACGTGCTTTAGAAGCATTCTTTTCAAGGGCCGGGCTGGTGTGTTATGTGCAAAAGGGAGCTGGAATCAACTTTTCACTTGTTTCTTTCTTGTTGCTTCTCAACAGAAGTTTGGAGGGAAGTTTCCTGGTTGGTTGGTTCCAATTGCCAGTGGGAAGGGGACACAATCGGGGCTGCCTGGGACTCTTGGTGGCGGAGGACACCACAAAAACAACTAAAATTTTTACCTCTGTTGGTCATTTGGGGGATATGGATTGCACGCAACAAGGCAATCTTTAAGGATACTCCAAGTACCTCGGCTATCATAGGGGCACTAGCTGTGGGGTTCTATAACTCTTTTCTTGTTCACATAAGGGCTACAAGAGAACGAAGGTTGTTAGAAGTGGAGTTAGATAGAACTTCTCCGTGGGCATACTTTGATGGGTAATCATAAAACCATTTGTGTGCAGGAGGCACAGTACTTCACTTATCTAAATCCCATTTCTTCGTTTTGTCTATGGGATTAGGGGGGGGGGCACAAATAACTTTGCTGAGTTAATGAGTCTCAAACTCCTTCTAATGTTTGCTTTAGAAAAAAGATGCACTGATCTAAAATTTCTGGGTGATTCAATGAATGTTATTAACTGGATCAATCAGACTCAAGAATGTAGGCATTTGAGATTAGCACATATTATTTACTATATCCGGCAGCTTCTTCTTCGATTTGACTCCTTTTCATGCAAGCATGTATACAGGGACAACAACAAGGAAGCGGACAAAGCTTCCAAGGAAGGGCTCCGACTGGCAGATGGTTTATGGATGGTGAAAGAAACCATTAATGGTAGATTGCAGGCCTTTTACCATAGGCCGTTCATAGACCTCTATTGATTTTTGACAGGGCATTTTGATTGTAAAGCAACGGTTGTTATAATTTGCAGACTCTTTTTTTTATGCCACTATACAACATCTTTGCAATCGAACGGATCAATGGTACCGGTCATAATTATATTGGAAAAGCATCTTTGTATGCTATTTCTGTCTTATATTACAGAAGGCTGTGCGATAAAACAGTTTATGTATATCAGACTTCTCGTTTTTTTCTTGATGGTATATGATCGAAACTTTGATAGTGATCATATTTTTTTGAATAGCATCTTTGTATGCTCTTACTGTCTTATATTACAGAAGGTTGTGCTAGGAAATAGATTATATCAGACTCCTCTTTTTTGGTATAAGATCGGAACTATGACAGCGATCACACTATTTTGAAATAGCATCTGCGTATGCTATCCTAGAATCTTTTTAATAGAAGACCCTGTAGTCTCTCTTATGGAACCAACTTTTTGGTTGATCGAAATTCATGCTTAAGTGAATATTCAGAATGTAATTTTGATCTCGAAAGATGAATGAAATTACGCTTTTTTTCCTTGGAAAAAAAAATGATTTATCTCATGTGCTAATTAAAACAAAAGAAAACAAATATTTCCTTCTCAAATGTATAAAACTGAGAAAATATAAAGAGCAATCTTATTTAGACTTGGGGAAGTTGAACGTTTGGAGATATATATCCTTGTAACCACCAACCATCTTATTTATCCCCCTATTTACTTTCTTTGAGAAACGAGAGAGGGTTTCTTTAGTGGATTCGAACTGTTGTTTTCCAAGTTGCCAATAGACGAAGAGAATATGAAATAAAGAGAGAGAGGATCTTGTAGCCTACACATTTCTAGAAATAAAAGTTTTGCAACCAAATTCATTAAATAATGGATTTACCATTTTGGTTTGTAGGGTAAATAACATGTTTTTTGAATTTTTGTTGAATGTGTGATTGGGTTTTGCATTGGTTTTGTTTAGTTTGATAATTAAGAGCTCAATTTTTTTGTGAATGGTTGCCAATAAGTGAAGATGATGGATTAACAACATGTATGAGTAGGATAAAGTCATGGTGCATTTTTCTTTGTTATTTTGTTGATCCATGGAGTTATAAGAACTAGTCAGTACAACAAAACGCTATGATTAGCATCTCTTTTAGCTTCCTTCGTCCACTATCACTTTTAGTGTATTTTTCATAATTTTTTGGACAAAGTGGAATCTTTTCCATGGGATGGCGCTTTTAATGGCATTATTTGCGTCCCTTTTTAAAAGCTAGTGCTATTTTGGACGCTAATTAGCATCCCAATTAGCGTCCCAATTAGCATCCCAATAAGCATCTCAGTTAGCGTCACAATTAGCATCCCAATTATCGTCCCAATTAGCATCCCAATTAAAGTCCCAATTATTGTCCCAAATAGCATCCCAATTAGCATCCCTTTTTAAAAGTTGGTGCTATTTTGGATGATAATTAGAATCCCAATTAACCTCCCAATTAGTGTCCTAATTATCATCCCAATTATCATCCCAATTACCATCCCAATTAACATCCAAAAATCATCCCATATAACTCCCATAATAGCCTCCAAAAAAACGTCCTGAATAGCATAGCACCATATCTTAATCTAGGTTTAGCGACAGGAATTGTGCCATGAATTTTGGGGGGACAAAGATTCAACATAGCACCAAGTATAGAGCCAAGAATTGTGCTTAGAAAACATCCAACACAGCACCATGTATAGATCCACGTATAGTGCTTGGAATAATGCCAGAAATTTTGAAAGAACCGAGCTAGGGATTGCACTAGGTTTAGAGCTAGGAATTTTGTTCGGAAAATGTCCGACCTAACGTCATATATATCAATGTCAATTTCAATAATCATGATTCATGTGATGGTACTTTTGTATATTGATTTATCATATTGGCACCTAAATGATTGTAATCATGGTACTTTTGGATCTTGATTAATCCTAATGAAGGGTAAATTACCTTAATTTCACCTAAATTGCTCTAATGGCATTTGAGTGTCCCCAACAACATTAGATTGACCCTAATTGCACCTGATTGTCCCTAACAACATGCCAATGATGCACTAAGATAATTATGATGGAGCGTAAGGATATGATTTGATAAGTATAAGACTATATCATCCATTCTTGTGAGGTAGTAGGGATCCTTGCTCATTATTATCGCAATTATATTTATGATGACTACGGCAATGAAAATGATGTTGATTTATTGTATGATGATGACAACAATGTGGATGTCAACAATGATTATGCATCTGGTAGCACTTTTGGATCCTAATTGATTCTGATGGCACCCAAATGTCTATAATGACATATGAACAACCATATTATCATCGAAATGACTATAAGGACATATATATGACCTTGACAATTACATGACGCGAATCCTAATGGAAATGTGTGATTAAGAACACTAATGGCATATGAGTTACCATAATGACAATGATGACAATGATTTTGTTGATGATGTACTTAATGTTGATGATGATGATGATCAAGATGATGTTGATGTACCATATGGAATTGATGATGATGATGACAACATCAATGTCCACGATGATGATGCATGTCATAATACATGTTTATACTGTAGGACTTGAGATATTGGAGTTAATAACAAGTAATAGAGGTTGTGAGGTGTTGACCATAAAAATATTGTTAGCCATTGGTTTTAATATTTCCCCCACCCCCCACTACTCCACCACCGCCCCCCTACACCCTTCTTATAGAAAGGTAGCACAATACCACCTATAATGGTGCCAAAAAAATGCCACCCTATAAGGATGTTTTGGAAAAACCCCCATCCATACCCTCATTTTTATCAAGAACATCCAAGGCACAAGAAGTGGAGATCAATCTTAACACAAAAGCTAAATTTATTTGTACTCTTAAGGACATTTTGCTCTTGGTTTAAAATGGAATTAGGCAACAAGCATTTCAATAATGTTCATACTGTTACTTTGAAGAAGTGGATCATTTATTTTTACATCTTTGGCCTTATAAGCATACATATCTCAAGGAAAAAAAAAAATTATTTGCAAGTTTTATGTCCCCTATCAAATATTCCAACATTCCGCTACACTATTGACCAAAGTTTGATTCCCATGGGATTTATTTTACATAGTAAAAGAGTGATTGAGAACATCGAGGTAAATTCCCAACTTATAATACTAGAAAATGGGCATTCACATGGACACACACATTGCATATCTAAGCTTGTCTCTATGTGCTCTTCGAGAGTGACTTTTACTTGGAACTTTAAGTTAATCACAAAGAAATTTAGAGATACGAGTTGAACTTATAACATCAAGACACAATGAGTTGTATAACTATATTACAAACCTAGGGTCACCTCCATATTCTATTTAGGTGTACCATTTTTAATGCGTAGGCCCTACTTTTTGTCTACAATTCAAATATGAACTAATAAGATTTTATCATTCACTCCATTTAAGAAGGTAATGAGCAAGCAAGTGTCTCAAGTCATTTAGACCCATACAAGTGTAATTGGGAATGGATAAACTATAACAATCAATAATTAATAATAAAATTCATCGCCTCACACTTCATAACATAGTAATATAATAAAAAAGGCACTTGAAACTTGATAAAGATGAATAATTTAGGAAAATAAATCATTCACTTGTCCTCTAAAAAACAAACGTAAACACAAAGATAAATGGTTCATGTTTTCTTATAACTAAAAAATTTGAAATTATGAAAAGAGGGTAGAATATATTTAGTGACACTTCTAGTGGTGATCCTTTAATGACCCTCACTAATACTTTTTATGGTAACTTTTGGCGATTGTAAAAAAAATGTTAGTTATCATTGATCATTCTAATGAGTTTTTGATGACGCTATGTGACCATTTCTATAGTTTTTGATAAAAGATAATGGTTTAAGATCAATGTTATACCTCAAATCGGTTCCTTTATGCTAATTTTACATAAAAAGACTCCTTGTACTATATTACATTATATGTTCTGGCTCGAGGGTATACACATTGTTGATAAGAGTTGAACTCAATAGTTATAAGCTAATTACCTAGTTTTTTTACTTGGACCATGGTTAGGGAATTATCACGCCTTTCTGTATTGCACTAAACCTTAAAAGGGTTCCATATATGTTTAATACGAGAAATATTCCTTCATAGAGGCTAGGTGGTGTTAGGTCCTTACACATATTACATGAACCATTAAATGAAAAAAATAGATTAATTTTTGCATTACATTTAGATTTTCATTAACTTAGTAAAGGGACACAACCTGTATCCATAATTTTGGCCTATTAGCCATCAAAGTCCATTGCTTCTACTAGATTTCCAATTCATGTAGATATTGGTTTGTATGGGTATCAAATATTTTGGATTACATGGGTATTGTGATTGACTAGATCCCTCTATTCAGATACTCACTGGATGTACCTATCCATCTCTTACCTACCAGACGAAAGTTGAATAGATTGATCCAAGATGGCATTTACAACTAGTTTACAAATATTACATAGATAAAAATTGACGATAGGTTATGACCGAAGATGGACTTCTACACCAAGTAGTTCTTTGAGTTAAGAGACAAACTCATTGTCCATCCTCAGTACACACTTCACCATTGGATGCACACTCTTTGTTTTCCCCTATGCTAGTTTAGAGTGGGTTCACATAGACTTCAAGTGCTGGTTGACTACTAGATTGAGAACCCTATAGTTAGTGGGTGAAATATTTTTTAATTTAAACCATTTGAAATTTGCACATTAATTACAAGACAAATTCCTTATGTAGGGATTATGGGTTTCCATTGGGTTCCATATGTCCCCATGAATTGTATAAAGAACCTATATGGCCCAATACATGAGATATTTTCCTTATACCATGGCCCAGGAATCCAAAGTTATATACAAGTTGACAAAAGCTCAAAAAATACCCCTTACATAATATATATTATGTATCCAAGGATTAGTTGTGTATTTGGGCCTTAAGCATGGCCATTCAACCTCACAAACTAATGTTATGATCTAATACGCAAAATTTTGTATATGTACCATGGCATATATTTGAAGAACCATCCATGGTATACTAAACCTAAAAATGACATTAATATCTTGCTCACATGGGAAATGTTTACTATGTTGAATTTTTTACATGCTCTTTGTCCCTATGCATAGCCCAACAACAATGTACACAAATACTATAACTTAATACCCTCCATTTTATCCCTAGAGCATGGTGTTGATGTATATGTAACTTCAGAATGTATTCTTCTATGTACCTTATGTATTGTAACCCGATGTTTATTTCAGGATGTTCCTATTATGTATTTGAGTCATGTGATCATACCCCGATGTTCCGATCGGGAAGATTAATAATGTAAACAAGTCATATCAAGTCATTAGGTAAGTCCCCACAGTTTCGGGGCACTTGAGTTATTATACACTAATTAAGGTGTAGGCTCGAGTAGTAATTGTTAGGTTGAGCCTACGTGTGAAAATGCAATTCAAGTGAACGGATGAATATAAATAGAGAGTGAGAGTCTCTCTATTTATCACTTGTGAAATACATCACTTTCCCTCTCAAGTATGGTGCACTAGTCGAGAAGGAAATATACTGGGACAAGAAGACTACTGCTGTTGGAGTGTATCTTTCTGTTTTGGGGTTTTACATCTTGTCGTGATACTATCTTAGAGGAATTTGCGGGGTTTTCTCCATTTATGGTTTCTCCGATCAAAACTCTTTGTGTCTCTTGTCTCTTATGATGTGCTTATGTTAATGCTGTGCTTGTTATTCTCTCAGTGAAAATATCCTAACATAATGCTAGCTGAAATGTTGAAAAACTAACATGGTATCAGAGCTAACCTGAGAACAAGACACTGTGCAGCTGCGAAAACTATGGCTTCCTAGTTTATGGATATTCCTCCACAAATTTTCGGTGAAAGTAAGGTGGAACAACTCTCCTCCTTAGGGCGCATCTTTCTGTCGAAGCGGAATTCGATTCTGAACATTTTCAGTTTTCGATGCGGAAATTAGGGCTTTCTACAGAAGAGAAATTTTTGAGTGAGACCTACATAGGATTGTTCTCCTCATAAAAACCGAATTTTAGAGGCCTGGATGAATAAATTTGGTTGGGTGAAACTCTGGGAAAGTCAAACCCTAGTTTGACCCTGAGCTAGGAAAAACAGTAAATACTAAAACTGATAAGTTTTGGTACACTCGCTATATTCCGAGTTTGGTGAAGTCTCAGACACTGAAAATTTCAAGGTCCGAAGATAAAATCATGATGAATCCTTTGTCCAAAAATCAGACTCAGATTCATTGTATTCCAGGAGATATGATCTCCCCAAGTTAGGGTTCCAGCCTCTTCCAGAATTCATCCCTAAACAGGACATCTGGGGAGATATGCAATATCTTGGGCTACAGAGGTCCAAATTGAATTCCTAAAGATGTTCCAGAAAGGGTACAGACTTTAATTTCGGTGGTCCAAAGATCAGACTTAGAAGATGAACCAGTGACACGTGGCATGTCGTACAACTTCACTGTTCTGAAAAGTCCTGTAACAGGTCACCTTTGGAAACAGCTCATAAATCATTAGAGAGAATTTGAGGTCAAAAATGGGCCTCAAAAGGACCAAAATGTACTATAAAAATCAACCAATTACATTCTAGTAGATGACATCATCCCCCATGGTTGAGGTGGCATTGCATGAGTTAAGAATGCTTATTTGTCACATTTTCTATGGTGGATGAAAATCCATAGTTAACCAAGGTAGTGGTACAAGTACTTTTAAGTCATAAAGTGAAGTACTCACAATAAAAGTCATTTCACACTTTCTCATAAAATAATATTATTGTTATTTTGAAGTAAAGTACTCACAATTCACTTTCTCATAAAATAATATTATTGTCATTTTCAAATAAAGTACTCATAATTCATAAAAATGTCTTTTCACATTTTTTTATAAAATAATATATTGTCATTTTCATATTTTTTAATTTTAAATTATATATTCACTCAATTGTATTTAATATCATAATGTCAAACTAATATATATATATATATATATAATATTATACTTTTAAAATAAATTAAATTCATTTTTGTTTAATTTTATTTACAAGTTCAAGAGAAATAAATGTTAAAGGACAATAAATTTTTGGGAATTTACAATGAATATTAGTCACATCATTCTAGAGTTATTTTATTAATTTTATTTATAGTCAATTTAGAAAAGTAACTCAACCATGGTTATTTATATTGTGCATAAAAAGTAGTGTAGGAGGTGAGTTGTCATATATACCTACCCCATAAAACCCCTAACTCATAATATTTTAATATATATTATATTTTTGTAGTACATCTCTTAGAAGGCCCATTTTTGACCTCAAATTCTCTCTAATGCCCAAATGGTGAAACCAATTCTGATGAAACCTATGGTGTTAGATCAGGGACATGCAAGGTTACCTCAGTGAGAAATTGCAGACACAAAGGATCTGTAATTTTGGAGATATCACAGAAACAGTAACAGGCATTTCTACAGAAGAAATCAAAAAATTAGGGCTTCCTGTTCCGGGAGCTTCCCTCCACTGTTTTAAGAAAAGGAGTACATTGGACAGCTCCATTTGAAGAGATCTATCTGTTTGCCCAATCAGATCTGAAAGATTCCAATTTTTGAAAATTAGGGTTTCTGCAACAAACCCTAAGATCAGTGAACTCCGGGACAAGGATGGACACCTCAAATCGGTAAGATCTAATCCTTTGCTATTTCCATTTGAGGTTCTCATTTCAATATGATATATCACATCAGCTTGGTGATAAGCTTGGTGAAGTTGAAAACTTCCAAGCATAGAAGTATTTGATCTCTCTGAAGAAAATGGATTGGACACCTACATGAGTATAGAGGTTCCAGTTTCAGAGGGAGACGAGGTTAGAAGCCTTTCACAAGAAGAACTTGGTTAAGGCCAAAGAAGACATCATGCTCATGCTGCAGAGGATGATGAACCATCCAGAAAGAGATCTAGATATGAAAGTGAATATTCTTCAAGCGAGGATGAATATGTTCTGATATCAGCTCTCACAGGTAACATTACTCATGGAAGTGATGATTGGTTTATAGACAGTGGGGATTCCAAACATATGACGGGATTCAAGGAATCCTTTGTAAGATTGCCAAAACATGAATCACCTCACAAAGTGAAATTAGGAGATGACTACCAATATCAAATAAAAGGTAGTGGGGAATCTTCATATAAGCTAGACTCTGGTAAGTCTCTAACAATGAAAGAAGTATTGTTTGATTCCAGGACTCAAGAAGAACCTTCTCTCCATTTCAGCATTGATGCAAAAGGAATGCGGGTCGCATTCATAGATGGTAAAGTCATCATGTGGCCAAAAGTAAAGACTATCGATGATGCGGTAGTGATTGGAGAACAAGAAGGAGGCTTGTACAAATTGAAGGGCCATCCAGAACAAGCCTTGATCCATGACATAGTAGAGCCAAATGAGCTTTGGCATAGAAGGCTTGCACATGTGCATTACAGAGCACTACCTATTGCAAGCAAAGCTATTGAAGGTCTTCCAGAATTTCAAGCTATTTGAAGGGAAGAACAAAAATCAGAATATGACCTAAAGAAACTAGTTCAAGAATGTGAAGATCCAGAATGCAGAGACCATACAGTCATAAGAGTCTCTCAAATCAAAGAACAACTTGAAGTGGTAAAAGAAGAAGTGAAGAATGTAGAAGTAGTGATGGCCACCTAGAATGGCCTCCCAGGATTGTGGAATTCATTCATTCAAGGAATGTGTTCCAAAAGGAAGTGATTACTTTCAGCAAACTTTGGGAAGAAGAAGAAGCTCTACCCATAAGAAGAGAAGATAAGATGGGAGCATTTGAAGATCGAGTTCTTGCCATACAAAGAATATCCCTCAAGCAATGAGGAATACAAAGGACTCTACTCTAGAAGAACCTCTTATCCATACTAACATTTGGATAAGAAACGATGCTATCATTAATGAAGAAGATGATGAAGCTAAAGGCTCAAGAAGCAGTCTACCCATGAAACAAATAAAGATAAGTATTCAATTGTCATTTCATTGTTTTGTTATGCATTTGTTTATATTCAGTTGATGTATCATGCATGATAGGATGTTTGCATTAACGACAGTATACTACTAATATGCATGTGATAGGTAAGTAGCTCATGGTGCTATACAAATTCTCCATTGCTACTTATCTAGAATGAAACCTCTTTGCTGACGTATTGGATTAGTGCACAATCTCAATGTTGTCCTGGTAGAGATGGAAGGCATCTAGAAAGTTTCAGTGAGATATGGATAAATGTTGTATTGGCTAAAGTAGTTGCATGATCATATATTTATGCATAAGTGCTTGCCAATATAAATATTCCTTATGAAATGTTTCTAACCATACAATTGCATTTGACTTGTAGGAAAGACCGCATACATAATCTCCTACAAGCAAAGAATAATGAAGACTTGTTCCGAAGAGCAAGTGACGACATTTCAAAATGAAGAATAATATGACGAGTGCAGTGACATCATTGATGCCAAACCTTCTAGCCACCAAGAAGAAAGGGAAGACAATTTCAAGAAGAATGATGTCAGGGCGCAGTATCGAGACCTGAAGAGAAGTTCATAGTTCCATCTTGTAGTAGATGGAAATGTTGTGGGATACAAAGAAAATATTTGTACCACAAGGCTTCTCACGAAAAGAAGGCCTAGACTACGAAGAGACATTTGCAGCCAGTAAGAGTCTAAACACATACATGATGAGATTGATGAAGATCTTAACCTTTTCTACAAGGTTGAAGATGCAAGTCTATACACTGGATGGATACATAGAATATTAGTAGCATAGGAAGCTACTTGTCACTCCGGTACAAAATGTTTTCAGTGCATAGAGCACAGAAGACAGAGGGAGTATGATGCTTCACTTCAGAGGGAGTGACTATAGAAGATCTAAGGTTCGACATGGTACAACAGGATGGGCAGATTACTGATGACTCTAGGATTTACTGAGAGTAAAGCGGATTCCAACCTTTGCTTCAAGGTTGAAGACAGAAGACTAGTGATGCTCCTGTTATGTGTCGATGCACTATTGTTCTAGGTATGGAGGTGTGGCAAAGTGTATATGGAATCTTCCTTGGACAAAGGAAGTATGCAGTAGAGATCCTGAAGAGGTTCAGGATGATGGACTGCATGGCTACACCTATGGCATCGAACCTGAAGCTATTGAGTGATACTTCATCAGAGTAGGTTGATGCTACGATGTATCGTTAGATGATTGGGTCATTGATGTACCTGACGAACACGAGACCAGATATTTGCTTTGCTGTCAACACCTTGAGCCAGTACTTGACAGATCCAAGAAGTGTTCACTTGACTGCCACAAAGCATATTCTGAGGTACTTGAAGGGTACAGTTTATTATGGGCTCAAGTATGATGCGAATCAGAAGATTAACCTGGAGGGTTATGTTGATTCAGATTGGGCAGGCTGTGCCATCGATAGGAAGAGTACTTCAGGATGTTGCTTCAGTATGGGATTAGGTGTGATCTCTTGGTTTAGCAGGAAGCAATCCTATGTGGCACTGAGTACAGCTGAAGCAGAGTATGTCGCAGCTTGTTCAGCTAGTTGTGAGGCAGTATGGCTGTGGAAGCTACTGTCTGATATATTTGATCTCCAGTTGGATGCTACTTGTATACATTGTGACAACCAGAGTTGCATGAAGTTGTCAGAGAATCTAGTGTTCCATGACAAGTCGAAGCATATCGAGATCAAGTATCACTATATCAGGGATATGGTGCAGAGAGGAGCAGTGAAGCTCCTGTATGTTGCGACGGAGGAACATATAGCTGATGTATTGACGAAGCCATTGGCTAGGATGAAGTTCGAGTACTTCAGAGAGAGACTTGGTGTTCTCCAGATCGAGGCTTCCTCCCAGATAAAGTGATGAGACCCATAGCCATTCTGACATGGTCAGAGGATTGGTTCCTTCCAGGTCAGATGTAAGGGCTACCGCCATTCTGATGAGTAGGTCAGATGTAAGGGCAGTGCCATTCTGTTCATGGCTAAAGGATTTAGTTCCTTCCATGTTAGATGTGAGTGCCGGCCATTCTGTCAAGTAGGACAGATGTAAGGGCTACCGCCATTTTGACGAGTAGGTCAAATGTAAGAGCAGTGCCATTCTGACGAGAAGGTCAGATGTGAATGCTGGCCATTCTGTCGAGTAGGATAGATGTAAGGGCTACCACCATTTTGATGAGTAGGTCAAATGTAAGAGTAGTGCCATTCTGACGAGAAGGTCAGATGTGAGTGCCGGCCATTCTGTCAAGTAGGACAGATGTAAGGGCTACCGCCATTTTGATGAGTAGGTCAAATGTAAGGGCAGAGCCATTCTGTTCATGGCTAAAGGATTAGATTCCTCCCATGTCAGATGTGAGTGCCAGCCATTCTGACGAGTAGGTCAGATATAAGGACTACCAAAGACCTACCGTGGGCTAGGCCTACAACCAGCATGAAAAAGGGCTGGCTCTATAGAACTTCCTATGATGAGATATTACACACATGATGATGACGAGAGATGATCCAGATCGAGTTATGATCCAAATCCAGTTATGATGAATCCGAGAGATCCAGATCGAGGGATGATCCATATCCAGATCAAGAGATGATCTAGATCCATTCCAGTGATGATGATCCAGATCGAGTGATGATCCAGATCCAGTGATCCAGTTCTATGATGATCCAGATGACTTGAAGATGGAGATGACTTGAAGATGAAGATGACTTGAAGACGAAGATGATCCAGTTGATGTAGAGAAGAATACCAGTGCTAAAAATTGTGTCGAAAGAATACCTTCCTAGTTAAGAGGGAGTGTTGATGTATATGTAACTTCAGAATGTATTCTTCTATGTATCTTATGTATTGTAACCCGATGTTTATTTTGGGATGTTCCTATTATGTATTTGAGTCATGTGATCATACCCCGATGTTCCGATTGGGAATATTAATAATGTAAACAAGTCATATCAATTCATTAGGTAAGTCCCCATAGTTTCGGGGCACTTGAGTTATTATACACTAATTAAGGTGTAGGCTCGAGTAGTAATTGTTAGGTTGAGCCTACGTGTGAAAATGCAATTCAAGTGAACGGATGAATATAAATAGAGAGTGAGAGTCTCTCTATTTATCACTTGTGAAATACATCACTTGCCCTCTCAAGTGTGGCGCACTAGTGGAGAAGGAAATATACTGGGACAAGAAGACTACTGCTGTTGGAGTGCATCTTTCTGTTTTGGGGTTTTACATCTTGTGGTGATACTATCTTATAGGAAGTTGCGGGGTTTTCTCCATTTATGGTTTCCCCGATCAAAAATATTTGTGTCTCTTGTCTCTTGTGATGTGCTTATGTTATTGATGTGCTTGTTATTCTCTCAGTGAAAAGATCCTAACATAATGCTAGCTTAAATGTTGAAAAACTAACACATGGATTAGACCTTGACAATTATTCATGGTGTGTTAAACCTCAACATGACCAAGATATCTTACTTGTATACTAAATGTTCCTTAGTTAGGGATCTTGTGGAGGAATTTGGCACCATGTATGACCCATAAGTCCCATAGACAAATTTATGTTTTAAGATCCCAATTTTTGGCCCTATAACAAGGAATGGATCTCAAGTATCATGTACATCCCATGAGTGCATTAGGTCAATGGTATCACCTCATAATCTAATTTTTGGCCATTAAACTTGTAAAATACTATGCAAACAATCCATAATGTACTTAACAATATTAACATGTGAATAATATCCTACATGCAAGACAAAAATCCATCCTAGCTAGATGAAATACATATAGACAATAATAAATATAGGAAAATGTTATAGACTAAAACTCCGATCTTTTTACCTTGGACTAATCTATAAGAACATTATTATGTACCAAAATTGAAATTCCTAGCATATCCCATTTATGGGACAAAGTTATTAGTTTTAGGGCCAATGCAAATGTTAGGGTATATAACCACCCATTTGTAGCATAACAATTTCCCTATTCATGGTTAATTCATTGAGACCCATCAATGCATCATTTACGCATTTGGATGCGATGGATAATTTATGTGTGTGGGTTAAGTGTGCCATTTATGTGCGTGGGTTAGGTATGTAACATGGGCTTAACAATGCATCACAACAAAACATTGGAGTTAAGCATGCATGAGCCAGTGTGGAATTAGTAAGGGTGTGTATTCATCATTCAACACCTTATCCCATTAGATCTCTACAGTTGAGGCACTCGGTCTAGGGAAACAATTGACTCTAGATCTCAAGCTCATAGGAGGCAAGGATCACCTTTTTCATAGAAACTACATAGGCGACAAGCCTTACATTACCTTGTGGAAGTCACTATGTAGCCTATGGGAGGTTCCTAGGGAATCATACTACATCATTTAAAAGGAGGAGGGTTTCTCATTGTAGTCTAACCCCAATTCTATCCACTCGCTTTCCATAGTGAATAAGTATTGGTTCCCATAATATTGCAAGGACAGTTGCAAAAAGGTTTGATTTGGAAGGCGCTCACCTTTAATTTACTTCACAATGTCATAGGTGGAAAGGAGCTATTATATTTTGAAGGTCATGGATTAACCTATGGTAGGTTCTTGGTTCATTGCACAACGTCATTTAAAAGGTGCAGATTTGTTCATTCCTTTCTATCCTTGTTTTTTCATTGTGTAGCCTCTCTCTAGCTTATGGTTGTTTTATTACATATATAAGAAACTACTATTGTAAATTGCTAAAATAGACACAAATCTTGAGGTCGTATCCTTATTCCATATTTTATCCCAATGAATGACTTGATACCTAAGTGGTCTATAGTTCATTATATCAATGGAAGCCTGGTTCTTCATACCCGAGGAAAAGGTAAAGGTTACAAACCAAGAATTTTGAGATCAAGATTCTTATGCTAGGGATGATGAAGAATCAATTGTTTTAGATCGAAAGGAAGAGATTGACAGGATCGTGGTCCAGTTCCTTATTATTCATACCCAGATCTAGATGCCCGTCTTTTTCACCTTGGATTGGATTTCTTTGGTGCCTAATAGAAATGGCCCTTAAAACAAGATTCCCACCGTCTCCAGCTCGTCTTTCTCCTTCAACACATTCTACAATTTTCAACATTCTGAAGAGAAACTGAGGGTTTCCCTTCAAGTTTTTGGGTTGCCCCCATACTGTAATGAAAATAAGTCCACCAACACATAGAGGAGCCTGCTATCTGGAGACACTGTAGGCAATTCTTCTGGTGCTAGGAGCAGTTTCAATTTTCCCAACTAGTTATCATTCTACTCTTGCGAAATCTTTGATAAATGAGACATGGATTTTGATAGTGGATACTGATACGAGGACTACAATATCCAGAATCCCCACCGATATGGCGCGCTATGCTCTATGTGGGCCACTATGTATGTTTGCAGTCTTGTTTTATTTTATATTCCCTATAATAGTCATGTGAACACTCCATTCCTCAAGCATTTTAGCATTATATAAGGAGCTTGTGTCTCATTACATTATATCCATTCCCTTTATTGTTTTGTGTGTTGTTTTTGGGAGGAAATGGGGTTTTTTTTAGTTGTGGGTTTGCTTCTTGTCATTGTATTATCCTCAGTTGAAGCATGCAGGCCATGGCCTCAATATTTCAATCAGACAACTACTGCATTGGGACTGAACCAATAGCCCAACAAGGTAGATTTACAATTTGGGGCTTCAAAGAAGCATGAAGTGTCTTCAATTTGTGAATATAAGGTACCATATGGGGCCTGTGATAAATTCTACCATCAATTTCCATACAATTTGGTATGGAAGATGGAGCAAGAAGGAGAAGAGGATTATCAATGAGTTTCTGATATCTATCTCTAATAATACCAACAACCCTTCTATCGTTCAATTGTGGAAAATAGTGTAGTTCTATACTGATCAGACCGGTCCAAATATTAGCAAAAACATAGTTATTGCTAGTGACCATGAGGATTACTATTCCGATGGTAAGATACTGAGTAGCATGATTGTTCAGGAAGCGATACAAAATTCCATAAGTGCCAAGATTAGTCCCCTTCCTATTGATCCAAATAATGGCCTTTATCTTCTCCTCACTGCTAGTGATGTTGTTGTCCAGGACTTCTCCAGGAAAGTCTGTGGGTTTCATTATTTTTCATTCCCTTCCATTGTAGGATACATAGTGCCTTATGCATGGATTGGGCACTCTAGAAAGTAGTGCCTAGAAGTTTGTGTTTATCCTTTTGCAGTGCCAAGTTATATGATTGGAATGAAGGAATTCAATCCCTCTAATGGCGATGCTGGGATTCATGGGATGATAAGTGTGACTTCCCATGAATTGGCCAAGCTTTCTTTGAATCCCCTGATTAATGACTAGTATGTTGGTGAGTATCCTACTTCTCTTCTTGAGATTGCAGATCTGTGTGAAGGCCTTTATGGTACTGGAGGCGGTGGATCTTACAATGGACAAGTACTTACATACAAATTTGGGGTTAATCACAATGTCAATGGAATAAAGAGGAGGTATTTAGTGCAATTGATATTAAGTCCTATTTTGAATGCATGTTCTAGACCAAATGCATTGGATAACTGAAGGTGATATAGTGCTCCTGTTAGTAGAAAATGGGTTTTCTAGAGTCATGGTTAGACTTCGGGGTTTGTTTCAAGCCTTACTATTGCAAATGTTTTTTTGGGGTTAGATATAGCTGGCTTATTCATGGCTTCTTTCTTGGTATAGACCTCAATATGCCTCAAAATTGTTGTGGAACACATAGGTTCCTGTCGCATTTTTATTTCTTGATAGTATGTAGTGACTGTTTTTCTTTCAACGGTTGGCCCACTATGTGTGTGTGCGTATTTTTACAAAAAATTGTATATTTAGACTATTATCAAAGAAATATTGAACAGAGAACATTCATGTCTGTTGAATTTTTAAGGAGACCTATTATGCTTAAGTAGAGGAGTAAATCTATGTTCACTCCAAACTTTAGTATAATTTCCATTTTTGGTTGCTGGGATCCATGCTCTGATTCTCTCACTAGTCCATATTCACTTGTGAGACATTGGATACACCGTTTTAATTTTGGAAATGGAATTCATTGTTTTGAATGGAGTTTTAATCCCGGCCACAACTACATAATTTTTTAGAGGATACAATGGACAACTATTTGATATATAAGATATAAAATGATTGAAGACTTGAGAACCTCACTTGATTTTTTGTTTTGAAATATCTGAGAGGGAATTTTTTTTTATTCTCTCTACTAGTTTCATATAGGTTTCTTGCATGGTGCTACTGAATGCATGGACATTCCATCAACTCCTTTCTATAGGTCTCTTCAATTATTGGTATGCAATATAACACAAGAAAATCCTTGGATTTGTCTTTTGCATTACCAATCTCCCCTCAATGCTACAAGTCTATAGGTTGCCACCATTCAAGGGTTTTCAATAGATACAAATCACCAAGGGCAGGGTTTTTGTTTTTTATTCTACTTAATAAAATATTTCGTCAAGCCTAGGTGGATATTCTATAGGAGGCCCTTGCTAGATGCTTCAGGAACTGACCCAAATAGACTTCTAGTTGCTTCTAGTTGTCTTTTAAGAAGAGTTACCATAGGCATAATTTTTCACTCTGAATTTGCCACAAGAAAGGTATTTAAGGAACTCCTGAAAGGAATATAAACTTTATTTGTCATTTAAATCACCTTGAGTATGATCACATATTGGCTCTAATATTTTTCTTCAAATTAGGTTATTCGTAGATTTTAATGTGTAGTTTTTAATGTGCACAGGTTTCCCCCCTTTAATTGTCTTACAAGAAGGTTAGACCAGGTCTATTTTTAAACTCAAATTCTACACATTTCCAAGCTTGTATAACATTTGATTGCTCTTTCTAAGAAGACATGTTATAACTAGATCAACATGGCGTGAAACCTCTTGAGATGACATATGGAGAATACTGGGTCTAAGTGTGATAATCATTTGCTGCTACACAATCCTGGTTGTCTTGTTTTTTGAAAATGTTGAGTTGAGGTTGAAATCCTAGAGAGGACAAGGGAATCTCCCGTTTTTAACTCCCCACAGTCCAAGGAATGGGTTTTATTGTTTATTATGAAGCCAAAAACACTTCTACAAATGTCCAAAACATAAGGTTTAAGGTTGCACCTTCACCCAGAATGCAGGTGCAAGGATGGTTTCTATTAATTCATGGCCCAAATTTGAAGCAATGAGGTTATTTCTACCGAAAACCTTCCTAGAATTTATTTCAATGCTGCTTAAACATGCCTCTTTGATGTTGACTGGTACCCATACTGCAATATTTACCTCATAACTTATTTTATTGTTGTTGCACACCTAGATCTGAATTTTTAGAGCCTTTCAGTTCCCCAAAAATCCTCTTTCATGATTGAACATTTATAGGAAATGGGTGGTAACAAAGCTATTGATTTCAAGGGAAAAATTTTCATATTAAAAAAATAAAAATAAAAAATAAAACTTTCATCATATAGGTGGATAGATGTGCATCATACAAAGAAAATTAAATGAAAATGTGAAATGTGATATAAATTTTAGAAAAAATAATGTTTTGATTGCTTTAATTTTTTTGTTACTACTAATAATAGAACAACTAGAATAAATCCATTTTTTAAATTTTCAATATAATATCTCAATAATTTGAAAGAGATATACATTGATTGTTTCCATCTTATGTGTTCATAATGATTGTTCTTGTTCTATGTTTTTTTATTGCTTTCAAATATCGAAACTCGCGGGAAATTATTTAGGTGTAGTAGTCTACTTTTGTGGTATATTTTTTTCAATTACGTTATTTTTTTTCTAATGCTTTGGACATTAGAAAGCTAACTTCTGTTTTAAAGTTATGTGGGTGGGTATGCTTAGTGTTTGTTGTTAACCTAATTATGGATTTATAATTGAAAGGATAGTGACAAGATGGACATAGTAGAACTAGTGAATGCTTGTGATATATTGAACATTACAAATAAACTAGGGAAGATGATAGTGATCACATGAATGGGTGTTGAGAAAGTGAAATTGAATCTACTTTATTTGATCATAGAAGTGCGTCAGTCAGGCTTATCATTACATGGGTCAATGACCTGTGCATGAAAACACAATTAAAAAACCATATGGATTGAAGATAACTTTATATATTCCACCACATACAACATTTATGTTGAAAAACACCAACCCATTTCCATACATAACTACCTATACACAGTAATATGAGTTTTATCCAATTGCTGGCCTATGTCATCATCTATGGTGGCTATCATGCCTAACCTAATTTGGTGAACAATAGATGTTGTAGGAAGCTTCCATTGCTACAAATGATCGAAAAATCGATGCGTTGCTGCAAAGAAAGGATCAAGTGCTCATGCGATGTAGAAGATGAAGAGTAAATGTTCCAAGTTACTAATTGTGAAAAACTTCATGTGACATATAGATGTATCTCCTCAATGTATTGTTATAACTATCTCTCTGTTCTCATATATTCTATGATTATGTTGTCAATAGAATAACCTCCTCATTAAGGCGAAGTGTTTAAATATTGTAACTTCAAAGGATATTCTAAATGTATTTTACCGATGTAAACCAAGGGAGATGTTATTATTCCTTTGATGTGGTGTTACTGTTGTATTTGGTCATCATACATTCATGAGGTAAAGCCTCCTCTTGTGTCGGGTATTTAGTACCCCAATTAAGAATATAATATATTGTTTTGAGTATTCCTAGGTGAAGTCAACCCACACAGTTTATTGGGGCCGACTTGTCTAGTGCAAAAACTCAATTGACAATTAGTATAAATAGAGGAGTTTTGGTTCTTATTTGAACACATACTCACTCACTTGTTTAGCGCATAGGAGAGAAAGAGAGACTGAACAAAAGGAGGAGCACAACTTTTTTTGGGTTTGTCTTTTATACATCTTATATAGAGGAAGTTTTTGTTGGGTTTTCTTCTGCTTTAGGGTTTCCCAGGATAAATGTTGTGTCTATCTTGTGATTGTGTTTCTATCAGTGATTCTTGATATGATGTTATGATTTTTAATTGAATACTAATGAATCTAGTCTAGCATATGAAAAATTAACATTGTCTTAGTATCCTCTTTCCATTGAACAATGATAATGCGTGCATCTTGAGTAGTATATATCCCATCAGGGATGATTTTAAGGAACCATACTTATTTAAAAGAGTATAAATGTTGGCAAGCCTTACCAATTCTTAAAACACCAACTATAAAATGTTTGGCGATATTTTTCAAAAAGTATTTTAATTCCCAAGGATTTTATATCGATTATATAATAATTTGGCGATTTTTAAGCTAAAGAAAATTTACCCCATCAAATTTGGGCGAAACAAGGCTTCAAAAAATGCAAAATGGCGAATATTCTTTTGGAGAAAAACATGGAAAAATAGCCCAATTTCCTAAATTCGCCCCTAAAATTATCCCTGTATCCAATTTACATAAAAGGATGCTAAGTAGGGGAGAGAAAAGTAGAGTTTAGGCTCTGCATTGTTAAGCAATAGTTTTATGGATTCCCATTTATTTGATAATTCTTTATGCAACGAAAAAGGGTAAAGTGTTTTACTTGTGCTTTACTCGTGTTTTTACTGTGAATCAAGGCCATCGCTTGAATGGTCAAAATGAAGTTTTTTCTTTTCTACTTTGTTGTTACTCTTATTGAATTAGATGAGATTGACAGATGCTCCTTTCTAGCAACAACTTTTGTGTGGGATAGCTCAAAGATATTTTTGGAAATGTTTTATGGATTAGTTTGTTGTTCACTCATTGGACCATCACCTCCCAGTTGCAAATTTCATCTCCAAACACATAATTATCACTCAAACTTGCATAGAATGAACCTATGGGCTCACCCTTTTTAGTATCATAAAGTTTTAATTACCAAACATAATTGAATATATGGGTAGAAGCTAATATCCTCTAACTTATGTGATGTCATATTATCCTCTTTCCATTGAACAATGACAACCCATGCATATTGAGTAGTATATATCCCATTTACATAAAAAGCTGCTAAGTATGGGAGAGCAAAGTAGAGTTTAGGCTCAGCATTGTTGAGCAGTAGTTTTTTGGATTTCCATTTATTTGATAATGCTCTTTGAGGTTGGGAGTGGTTGCACACACATATTACAGATTTAGATAATGATGAACCATAAATTGTAAGTTTATTGCACCAAATGGAAAATATGGAGGTAGAGTATGAAGTTCATATGTCAAGCAACTATTGTTGTGCAAAATGATTGTCTATATCTACCACAAAAGGTTCTTCGAATTTCATTTGAGTACCTTTCCAATGATAGAAGATATTGTTCAAATATATTTTGGCAATGTTCTATGGATTGGTTTGTTGTTTAGTCATTTTCATCACCTCTCAATTGCATATTTCATCTCCAAACAACATAATTATCACTGAAACTTGCATAGAATGAACCTATAGGCTCACCCTTTTTCGTATCATAAAGTTGTAATTTCCATACATAATTGAATATATGTGTAGAAGCTAATCTCCTCTAACCTAAGTGATTTCTGAGTATCCTCTTTCCATTAAACAATGGCAAGGCATGCATATTGAGTGGTATATATCCCATTTACATAGAAATATGCCAAGTAGGGGTGAGAAAAGTAGAGTTTAGACTTTGCATTGTTGAGTAGCATTTTTGTGGATTCCCATTTATTTGATAATTCCCTTGAGATTGGGAGTGTTTGCACACACACATTACATATTTGTAGAATGACCAGCCAAAAATTATAATTATATTGCACCAAATTCCAAATATGGAGGCAGAGTATGAAGTTGATATGCCAAGCAACTATTGTTGTGCAAAATGATTGTTTGTATCTGCTAGAAAAGGTTCTTAGACTAGCATTTGAGTACCTCTCCAATGATAGAAGCTATTTTTGGCAATGTTATATGGATTAGTTTGTTGTTCACTCATTTTCATCACCTCTCAGTTGCATATTTCATATCCAAATAGCATAATTCTTACTCAAACTTGCATAGAATGAACCTATAGGATCACCTTTTTTAGTATCATAAAGTTGTAATTTCCAAACATAATTGAATATCTGTGTGGAATCTAATATCCTCTAACCTATGTGATGTCTTAGTATCCTATTTCCATTGAACAATGACAAGGAATGCATCTTTATTAATATATATCCCCTCTACACCAAAATATGCCAAGTAGGGGAGAGCAAGGTAGAGTTTAGACTGTGCATTATTGAGCAACAATTTTGTGGATTCCCATTTAATTGATAATTCTCTTTGAGGTTTGTATTGGTTCCACACCCATATTACAGATTTGTATAGTGACGAGCCAAAAATTATTAGTTTATTGCACCAAATTCCAAATATGGAGGCAATGTATGAGTTTGATATGTCAAGCAACTATTGTTGTGCAAAATGATTATCTGTATCTGCCACAAAAGGTTCTTAGACTTGCATTTGCGTACATTTCCAATGATAGAAGCTATTCTACAAAAATATTTTTGGCAATGTCCTATGGATTAGTTTTTTTTTCACTCATTGTCATCACCTCCCATTTGTAGATTTCATCTCCAAACAACATAATTATCACTCAAACTTGCATAGAATGAACCTATAGGCTCACCCTTTTTAGTATCATAAAGTTGTAATTTCCAAACATAATTGAATATCTGTGTAGAAGCTAATCTCCATTAACTTGTTTGATGTCTTAGTATCATGTTTCGATTGAACAATGACAAGGCATGCATATTGAGTAGTAGATATCCCATTTACACAAAACGTTTCCAAAAGTATCCTTCCAACAATTTTCTGTTTGGAGGATAAAGTTTTTGATGAATAAATCTCATGCTTTGGGTTTCAATGAATATATCTCATGCTTTGTGTTTCATACTTCATAGACCTCAATATACTTAGTCTAGCTTGTATTTATACACTTTTTGGATGACTTATGTGGCCAACATGTCAATCTAATTAGGGTTGGCATTGTAATGTCCCCAAAAACTAAAAATATTTTTTTTATCACGCTAGAATAAAATACCTAGGCATGGACATTATTGGACTTGTGGAATATAGTGTACACTAAATGTACCACTGATTTATTGTAAGCTGTTCTTAAGTTTTACGTTCTTTCTTTCAGTTATGTTTGTTACTGTATTTTACATTATGATGTCGTAAATACGATTTCTAAGCTATTATCATGTGTATACATTGGTGTGTATTTGTAGCTACTTTGATTATGTACTTATTTACTATGAACATGAGTTTACTTATTATTTACATGTTCTAACTTAACTTTGTTCTTGGGACCAAAGTGGGCGGAGTGGCGAGACTAGTTCTCCCATGTAACTGGTTGAGAGGTAAAGTTTCTACTTGTCTAGCGGGCTTACTTAGTTTAGTTTGAACTAAGGCACTCTTAACTTGTTTAGGTGCAAGTGTACTTACTTACCCTCACAGCTAGTGACACTTACCAATTGTTATTATTGCTTTGTACAGACTTGTTGTAGTGACAAGGTAATTACCACGATTATTCCTTTTAAGACCTAGACTGATTATCTAAGTGATGCTTATTATTCATTACATGTTACTGATCAATTGTTCATAGCATAACCTATTTGTATCTCATGTTTATCTTATTAAAAACATTAACCTATGTCTTATTATTCTTGGTAGGTTTACAAACCTTGCTAAAGACCAAATCTTTGAATTTATGAAAAACAAGTTTACCATGGCATATTTCATATGCCATGGTTCTATGATTATTGCCTAGGAAAAATGATAAGCAATTTTTAAGGCTTAGATCCTATTGTACATGATGCATATAATACTACATACCCTTCATTAGACTATAGGGTGGCAAACATATACTATGGTTTAAACGTTATACATTTGGGGTTTTAGCGCTCCTGCATAAAATGGAGACAAATGATAATGGGTCGATTCTAAACTATAGAAGAGTGGGTTTTGGAAGTTTGATAATGGTTCATAGGCTGGTGCCATTAATGTGCCTTGGAGTTCATGGAATCCCAAGCTTAGGGCTTGGCTCACGATGGAATTCGGTCATCTTGCTCTGTTTGTTGGTTGTTTGGTCTTGGCTCTGCAGAGTGGGTTGAGGTGACTTCGAATGTAACGAAGGTATGGCTTCATTGTTTTCACAACATTGTTGTTTGTTTGTTTTCTTACTTCATGTGTCATACTTCTTATCCATCGAATATTCGGTGGTTGCAGGTGACAGGGTGGCGAGGAGATGTATGTGTGACTGTGATCCATGGGCTAGCATTACCATTCTAGTAATCCTGCTAATAAATAGTTTCTCACCACCTCTTGGCTTTAAGACTAGGTTATAACTTGTTGTAGTTGGAGTTTAAGTTATGGGGTTTCATTGGCCTTTGGGTCTGAGTACAAAAATACTTGGGTTTGTAATTAATGGTGTTGTTAGCAGCGACGAGAGCCATGGGACTTTTAACCAACTCTGTATGTTTTTGTGTAAATCGTATTTTGATTTAAGACTTTTAGGCCACGGCAGCACCATTGCTTGGAATGGTTCCATGGCCCTTGGTACGACTGTGTAAATTATGTTAATGTAATAAAATTTTGAGTTGTGAATACATATCATTTTTACAATTGCAATGGTTATTAGACTGGACTGTGTATATAAATTTATGCTGTGTTATTGTTTATTGAACTTGGGTTTCATGTGGCCTCTTCCTTCATGGACGGTCTATGTATATTTACTTCCATTATTTGTTATTAGTTTGTAGGAATGGAAGTTAGTGATAGCGAATGCCTTGGGGCCACACCTTACATGCCATCGGTAATCTCCCTCAGTGTTGCGATAGCGTAAAGGATATTGACTTACAGTTGGTGATTATAATGTATAATGTGGACATGTAATTATCCCTTGCTATAAACCCTCGATGGCTAACATTGTTGTATATTTCGTATTGACACGGTTTAGATAGTTAAGGGTTTAATTTCGTGTCTGTGTATTTAATTATGAGGGCCCTGTCCATGGAACACAACGTATATGATTTGTAAGGTCTCATGACCTCCGTGTTAAAATATTATTTTAAAACACAACCCGCATACAAACTATGTATAGCGCGGCTCTATGTAATGATTTTATGCTTGGCTTATCGCCTATGTGTAGATGATCCATTGTGGCTTTGTAAAAGAATAAAGACACTTCATGATTTGATCCTAGGTCGTGTTCTGTAATGAGGGTTTATTAATGTAATGTTTGCGAAAATGGGAAAACAAAGGGTCCTAGGATTTGATCGTGTGACCTCATTGCACATACATGGTTCTTATTTTGATATGGTTACGAGGACTTGGTTTATTTTAAAATATTACTGCACATGTATTATTGTTGTGGTTTGTATTATGGCCTGCGATTTGGCTTGGATTCCCACCAGGGTCGATACTATGACCTGTATATCCAACGGTTTAAATTATTGTAATTCTACTTTGGTTATTTCATTTATACGATGGTTGTGAGTAATATTTAGACATAACTAATTGATATATGGCATATGATTATGGTTATGTATTTTTGTAATATTAAAGGGTTGTGAATTTACATAGGAAAGGAATTTGATCTTAGACAAAGAATGGTCTAGATACTTGCTCAATGTTTACTTCATTATGATAAAGTTTATTTTAATGGATGTGATTTGGTATTTAGCGTAGATTTGTTTAAGCAGACCTTGAAAGGTCTTCACTAGTTTTTATCTTAGACTTAATATTGTGTTGATAGACTAGATTTATAATTCTATTTTATAACAGTTAGAATATATATATATATACCAATAGTATACTGGTTATATACTAATAGTATACTTAATTAGTTTTCTTGTATTAGAATTAGATGATACTAAATTAATCTAGGTTTTAATTGTAGCATAGATCTGAACTAGTAATTATTCAAACATGGCTCTTCTCACAAATGAAATATTTCAGTAGAGTATATAGGCCAAAGAACCGATAGGTAATAGATTTGAAATAAACCTAGTTTGCAATTAACAGAGTTTCAATAGTAAAAGTACTATAGGAACAAAACTAGGCTCAAAATCCCTTGATAAACATTTATAAATGAATTAAATTTTTCAGAAGTAAACTAAATGAATAACCCTAAATAAATCTAGCATAAGAAGTAAAGTAAAACCTAGGGTTATAATTTAAAATGTAAACCCTAGATTATTTAAACATAAATCAAACACGTAGGGTTAGAACATATAATGTGAACCCTTGCCTAATTTAGCAAGCTTTTATTCTAGAAAAATAGAATAGGTAGTCTAGGATCTCATACATGTAATTTGAAGCTTCTTTAATGGCTAAACCTGCACACTCAAATAACCAGCATTAACAATTCATAGGGATATCTGACCTATGTATTAGATGACCGAATCACTTGGTAACTACCACGTTCCACCCAACCATGACCCAAAACCGTTTCTAGTTTCAATCCGGATCCCCCAAGCTAGACTCCAACATGCAAGTAGCTTAGAGCTCCTAAGATAGGGTTTCCTATCTAGTATATCACATCTGGCTGAGTTCTTCTTTTTTCCTTTGAGGAAAATGTTCTCCAAGAATTCACTTGAGAGCAAAACAGGAAGAACAATGACTCCCAAAAGATAGATCATAAGCCTAAGCCTTTCCTTGGCTTGAGACTTTATAGACAAACTTTTCAGTCAAAGGGGCTGTTAAATCAAGAAACCTTGATTTCTTGATTTAACCCTTTTTAATTAATTTGTGTAATTTTTAATACTTTAACTTAGGAAATTTCAACTAGTTCCTAATTAGACTTTTGTAGGTATTGTACTATTTATTATCTTTTAATAATAAATAATAATGGATGGGGTTTTTCTTTCTTTCTTTCATCATTAGTATTATCACTATATTTATTCTTTATACATAACATGTATAAAATACGTAATAATATAACATTTGTTAACAAATGTATTTGGGCATCATATACCATGATCCCTAGACTTAATGACGCTTCTTTATTAAGTTCAAATAGGAATATGGTTAGGTCTACTACTCTAGGAAACTCTAATCATCCTTGCCTGTTGGATTCCCTCGTATAACATGGTAGTTCTTCAATACTTGATGATAATACAAAAATTTGAAATTTCATTTGATCACCTATAAATAAGTTTGATGAGATCAATATTTTTAATGAGTCGTTTTCACTCGAAAATTATTAAATTCTTTTCGGTAACTCCTAGTTCTTACCAGAGCCCATACTCAACACTAACACACGGATTTACAAACTTAGTGCAATTCTAGAGATCTTCGCTCAACACTAATGCTCAGGATGTACTTTTATGATACACCTAGGGATACAATGGCCAAGGATTCGATGCTCCAGAGCTTATGATCAACATCAACATAGAAGGCTCCAAGGCTTATGCCCAAAAATTCCAATTATATTTTCATGTGTTTGAGAGCTTCTCGCTCAACAAAAATCTAAGTACTCATGTGCTCCAGAGTTTCTTGCTCAACACAAAACATTAATTACCTATGTGCTCCAGAGCTCCTCACTCAAGACAAAAAATTAATTGCCCATGTGCTCCAATGCTCCGAGCTCCTTGCTCAACAAAAAACATCTAATCAATCATGTGCTTCAGGGTCCACTCCCAACACAAACAAGGAGATATATATATATATAATCAATAATTGTCTTACGCCCAATATATAAAACAAATCATCATGTTCATATGTAGTGGGGTATTCGACCCAATATATCAAAATAAAACATCAAGATAATATCATAATCAATAGATTCATGCCTATAAGTGTTAGGTCCACAATTCTGGATATTACAAGCATGTACTTGTTTGATCCAAATTTTGGATCTGACTTCTGTGCTTTTTCAAACAAGTTAAAGTGTCTGAATAGTTGTGTCTCTTCCACGCAATTTGTAGATGATTCACCCGTGGCTCTTCAAACTGATTTTTGATTCTTTATGGATGAGGTTTACTTTTGACTATGTGGTCATTGACATATGCTTTGAAACAAACATTGAATTCCATATGAAAAACAAATTTTGTCCTTTATCTTGTCTTGCTACATAGTTATATTTAGTGAGTCAAAGATTTCTGAGTTCTGAAACATATTCTTTGGGTTTCAATGGATTTCAGTAGGGGATCATACTTCAGTGACCTCAATACTCTCTAACAGTCTTTGTATGTTAATACAACCAATTATTCTTGTGGTTGCACAATTCATTATTGCAAATTATTTAGTCTCGGTTAAGTTTTAATCATATGAAATAGTGTTGATGATTTAGTTTTTGTTGTTATTTTTGAGGTTGAGTTTATCAATTTGAGGTCAAGTTTTCACTTTTTTGCTGGTGTTTTTATGACTTTTGTAGGATTTAGATAATTTTTTTCCAGAAATGGATCATGTTTCTACAAAAAAGAGATATCAAAATGCATAACTATCCAAATCCTTTACTGCTCTTAGACAAAAATTAATTTTGTACATACTTTTCCATGAACATATTCAAGTGGAAACTAGAATCTTTTCCACGCGAATAAATTTTAATATAGCCCTCTTTAAGGTGATATTTCTCAGGCTTGGAGTGTCACCTTCTATCTTGAATTACCTGACCTCAGCATTTTCCAAGAGGAGAAGTTATCAAGTGAGGTGTTATAATAATGAATAGGGTATCTTACAAGAAGCCTTGTTAACCAACAATATAATATAAAAATCATCTAGAAGAGGTGTGCCCTTGAACTATGTCCAAGGAAATGGTTAAGGGACCAATTCGACCATGCCACATAATATAAATTAATCCAAGGAGGGTTGCACCCTTGAGAAGAGTGCCAATGATGGTTATTGTTTCCCTAGGATATTTGGCAACAGTCAAAATATAGTAATAATTAATATGGAGCACCCTAAATAGATGTTCAAGGGTAGCTACGTCATCAATGAATGTGTTAAGATACCAACTAGGGGAGCACTCCACTTATTCAGTGAGATCAACCTTAATATGTTAAAACAATGCCCAAGATAGTTGAGTTAGTTAGGGAACTTCCTCCAATGCAATAACCAACTTCTCAAACAATGTATCTCATAGGAACATGTGCAAAGAAGGTATGCTTCTGTTTTTATAACCACCTCCTATAGTGGGGATACATAAAATTGTGTGCCAAGGTATAGATCCATGGGAAAGGTAGTTAGGTCTCAATAAATTTTCCAAAACATATATCATTGTGCCATAAACCATGTGTCCTAGGGGAATGTGCATGAAAAGTGGGACGATCTCCAATACAAGAAAGAAGTGGACCCCAAATGACATGCCATCATGTGAAATTATCCATCAGATCATATCAAACCATGGGAAAGAGAAGGTAAAATCCAAAACCCATGGACGCATGCCTAGAGCCCATCGACTCAAATGACAGAAACTGTTTTGTTGTGGACTAAATTTGGTTATGAGAGCTTTGTCCTAAGAATATTCTTTGGTACTCTAGATTTGTGTTTTCATACTTTGTTGTGTTTCTACTAGAGCTTCTACCAATGGGACCCAAAACCTTCTTTTGATGCACTCAATTTGTGTTTTCAAACATGCCATTATTTCTCATAGAGCCATTGCCAATGGGACTGGAAGCCTTCTTTTGGTACAGTGAATTTGTGTTTTCATTTGCCGACCATTAGATACTAAAAGTTATGTATTGATCCTTTTTATCATTATAGAGGACTCTGTAAGCTAGGTTCCCATATTCTTAAAGGGTGCTAGCTCAATGGAAGAGCACTTGCCTTATAAGTAGGAGGTTGGTGGTTCGATTCCTTCATGCCCTAATGATATTATAATATCGGTTAAAAAAACTAAATTAATAAGCAAAAAATAAGAGATAAATGACCAAAATTCGTATATAAAACTACTAAAAATGACTAAATTAGTGACCAAAAAATGAAGGATGTGAAACGAGGCATTAAAAAGGATGCAACAAGTGGCGCTAATGATCAAGCCAAACATGGCGTTGATATGGTAGCAAAATAACATGCGAAACTAGGCATTAAAAATGATTCAACACATGGCTCTAACAATGAAGCCAAACATGACGTTGATACGCTAGCAAAATAAGATGTTACCTTGGATGCAAACCATGGCGGTACATCGGAAGAAACATATGGTGTATCAATAGAAGAAATATTTGGTGTCATTTTGGTAGCAAAACACGATGCAAAAAATGAAGAAAAAATTGGTTGAAATTTGGAAGCGAAATTTGGCACATATTTGGAAGTAAAACATGGTGCAAAACGAGATGCTAAAGTGGTAGCAAAAATGGATGCAATATTGGATGCTTATTTGGATGCTAACATGGAGCTATTAAGGATGCAAATATGGCACTAACGGGGATTTCATTTAAGAAGCAAGAGTGGAAACTTGATAGGAATCAAAATATGACGTTATTTAGGAAGCAAACCTCGACGTTGTTTAGGAAGCAAAGTTGGACTCTATTCTGGAAGCAAAAAAATAGACGCTATTTTGGATGTCATAAAGGATGCTATCTAGGAAGCAAAAAAGACATTTTTTGAGACGCTTCAAGTTTTCTCCATGACGCATCGCATTTAGCGTCTAGTTTGACCACTTAATGTAAAAAAAATTACACTAAAAAATGACGCTAAATTAAACACTAATTCCACAATTTGTTGTAATGAGTAAATATGTTGCTTTTGATGTCCAATAAAAAACAATCATATGAACTATCAAGTGTTCAAAGTTGTTCCTATAGATTATGGATTTTCCTTCCTACTATAATTCAGGTTCCACAACCTTTGCAAACATTATAAGGACTCTACCACCACTCCAACATCATTATCACTAGAGTTTCGTATGTTCGACATCATTGATGATATAGATACTCTTTGAGGAATGCATGGCAATTTTTTTCCTCTAGAGTTAAATTAATTATATGTTTTATTTGGAACATAAACTATTTACTTGGATAGAAAATGAGCTATCTTTAGAAGTGAAATCACTACCCATGGGCATGAATTGATCCCTTCTCATGTGGAATTAATGGCATGAGTGTGAATCTATCCCTTGACAAGTCAAATCAATTGCCACGGGTGTGAATTGGTGCTTGGGAAGTGTGTCCATCGTCCCCACGTTATGATCCAATGCCTTGCAGTTTTGTTACTATAAATTTCATCAAATTCGATGGATTAGAAACACTCGGGGATGTTGACAACCATTTTGACAAGTGGAATTCTAATAATATATTTTGAATCTAATCACAAAACCACCATTGAAATAAAAGAAGTATTAGAACTAAAAGAGAGAAAGATACACCATATATTTAAACATTTTCAATGCGCAACACATAATTGGTCATTTGCATGATGATTAAATGCATATTGTTATGACAAAAAATTGTTTTAAACTAAAATGATTTATCTTTTTATAACATCTTAAAAATCAAAAGGTTTGTATGAAAATTTTGATAATCATATTGTAACTTAAGAAATAGATAAAATTACATTTAGAAGTAATCATTGCACTTACGTTTTAAACTGTATGTAAGAAAGAAACCTTTGGTCTCTTATACTAGGTATTCTTTTAACTAAATGATTGGTGCTTGGAGTGAAGAAAAGTAATGAAGAATTGTAAAAATGAAATTTTTTGTCAAAGGCTCTACCTTTCATTTCAATTATCATTGGGGTCATTTGGTATAGTACACCTATGCCCTTATATGATGAGGGCATACTAAAGTTCTTCTCCTACCCACAACTTAAGTTATGACCTTAGCTACTATATAGAATGAAGAAGAGACTTCAATAGAACTTCCCCTAAACCTCCATGAGATTTTAAATTTATCAACACATCTTCATTTTAAGTGAAGATCTATGATGCATGGTAAAACCCCCCAAAAAAGATAAAGTTTAGGTTAAAGATGGATTTCATTTATTTTGCTTATTTATTTATTTTTTCCTCTTTTCCTATAATATATAGAGAGCAATAACCCCACTCATAATAAAGAAAATCTTATAATAAACTCCATTTTAAAATAATCCAAATATACCTTGAAATATTAATTAATTATTTATTTCAATATTAAAAATGTAAATTTATATTTTTCTTTTTCAGATTTTGCATAACAAACTCAACAAAATATAACCAATTATATTTTTTAATAAAATATTTATTTACACACCTATTTCCATATATAATGATAACAACCCTTCTCTTAATTTGCTTTATCACAATTTTTTTTTTAATAATGAATTTAATGCATAACCAAATACCTTAGATGAACTCAATTTTGTGAAAAATTATAGGTAATTAAGTCTATGCTCATGGAACAGCAAGGTTTTATGGTAAATATTTCCTTTGGCGATTTACAAGAGGAGATGGCTTATATTGAAATCTATGATACTGCAAACATCATTGTTCTCAAACACTCATCTTGTATATATTTTTATATAAATTCACTCAAAAGAAAATATCCAAATCACCACACGTTAAAAATTAGGGTACCCTATGCAATCGGCTGAGGTTTTGTAATCTGTCCTTACATCGCACTTACAATGGAAAATAGATGGTGCAGTTTTCTAGGTCAGAGAATCATAATACTTTTAAAGGAGTATTATGTATTCTTTTACTTTGTGGGGGAGGAACAGTTTTCAAGCCGACACTCTAATGGATCTTTGAGGGAGGAACAGTTTTCAAGCCGACACAGTGTGAAAACTCCTATACCATTTCTTTATGAACACCAAATCAATATTCGTATGCACTATCACGTGGTGGTTATCATACAGACTGAAACCCGATTCCCGAACTTTTGAGTTTGAATTTTCTACAGCAATACTTGTTTTCCGCTTATTTCGAAATAATGGAACAAGTACATCAAATGCGGCAACAGAGACAACAGAGAGAGAGGGAGCCTAACGACGAACTTGTTTTAAATGTTATGAGGTTCGTTGAAAGGGCTCTGAACGTAGGTATCATTTCTTGATTTAACATTTTCTAAATAATTTGGGTAATTTTTAATACTTTAATTTAGGAAATTTTAACTAGTTCTTAATTAGACTTTTTCTAGGTATTGTATTATTTATTATCTTTTAATAATAAATAATAATAGATGGGGCTTTTCTTTCTTTAATATTATCACTATATTTATTCTTTATATATACCATGTATAAAATATGTAGTAATATAACATTGGTTAACAATTGTATTTGGGCATCATATACCATGATCCTTAGACTTAATGACACTTCTTTATTAAGGTCAAATAGGTATATGGTTAGGTCTACTAAGCTAGGCAACTCTAAAGGTGAGCCTTATTTACAGGACAGACTAGTCTTTAAGATGAGTCTATACAGTGTCAGACCATCCATGGTATGAATAAGTATGCCATCCATGGTATTTTCCAGCGTACACGGCGTGCCCAATTTCTGCCCATCAATGTACCTTCAACCCTATGTTGTCAGTTCTACCCTACCCCGTCAGTGCTTTTCCATTGGCAGCTTTGCATCATTATATCGATTACATCTTAAAGCGGTTCTTTCAAATTCAAAATTTACCTTTACCTCCAAGAGCACCACTGGTAGTTATGCGCTAGCTATTGGACCTGTTCTAAATAGTTCTCCTGGCTGCAAGACGCCATTGCTACCTTCATAGCTGCATGATGAATCAATCGTTATAGGATCTTGCTCACCCTGCAACGTGATCATGAGATTTTGTTCTGCCTTCTTTGATTCGAGTTTTAGTTATGCGTCCTTCGATTTGGTCAAGTCTTCAAATGACAAAAAAATTCGCAGATAAATTTACTACTAGAACATGGAGTTATTAAGCCATTGTTGTGATTGCTCAGTATTTCTACATTTTTGACAGCGGAAACCAAAGGGAAATGGAGATGGTTTGGTTTTAGCTAAAATCAAGCCTAAAAGGAGAGATCCTTGTTACAGTAAAAATAAATCTTCCATCCATTAGGACTAGTTCTGCACATAAATTGGGATTAGTTATTTCTGTGTGCAGAATTGTTTCGAACAGTTTATTTATTTATTTTGTGTTCCAGCTGGAATAGTTATGGAGTATCCTAGCTCTCCCCCCGTTGCCAGATGCATCCTGCCCTTCAATATTTATGTTTTGCATGTATGACAAAGAAAACAATTTTACAAAACCACTATTTGGTAAGTAGGTAGTGACATTAACTTAATTTTAGGTTACATTTTGTACTATAATGTAGAAAACAATGTTAGTTTGAAAGTGAATCATAATCCGTCATGGAATTCATGCCATACATAATAATATTTCCATCTTCTATTTTCAGGTTTTCATGAGTTGTATAATAATCTTGCCATCTTCTATTTTCAGGTTTTCATGAGTTGCAGGAGGAATCAACAAAGTATAATGAATATATTTGGTCTCTTTGGCAATTTAGTGATTCCTCCACTAAATACAATTCAATTATGGAATGATCATGTGCAATGATAAGGGGACGAGTGCTTCAATTATTGTTCAGTCAACGAGATGTAAATATTTGCGACCTAGATTATTGTTCAGTCGACGGGATTGATTTCAGATAAGAAAAACCCTAAATACTCGCAATTAAGGAGTCCAGCATACAAACTTAAATAATTAACGCTTCAAATTTGATCCATGTTTACAACCATTCGTTCTCATTCGTTCTCAATTAGAAGTGGTGAAGATGGAATCAACTAGTTTGATATTTTGTTTGCCTATTGTTTTAGCATTGGAAATATGGGCAATCCTCGATTCAATAAGTCATGCTCGATCCTCCATCCTCATTATCGACTGAAATCAATTGGTTCACATGGCTTTGATGGATTGATCTACTATGAACTATGGTCTTAGCTGATTTACATTAGAACCATATTATTTGCAGTTGCACTTTCATTGACTCAATCACAAAAGTTATTTATTTATTATTCTATAAAACGAATAAATTTCACCTCTCGCACTTATCAACATTCAAGCTTTAAATTTGTTTTCTAACATTTAGAAGTAGAGTCTATTTAATGAGTGAGATATTGGATTTTGTTATGACTTGTTTTTTAAATTTGTAGAGTCTATTTAATGGTCAAATATTGGATTTTCTATTGACTTTGTTGTACAAGTAGCTTTGGATATGTCCAATTTTTTATACTTTTTATTTTTAAGTAGTTATATTTTATTTGATTAATATTAAATAATTTTATATTTAAAAACATTTTTTAAGTTTACACATCAATGAATATGGATGAATCTATATCCATTTTATAAAATGGATGAATCTATATCCATATTATAAAAGTGTAAACTTTGGGTTTTATTTCAAATTTGATTTATTTCAAATTTCATAAATGTTTATAATGGTTATTTTAAATATACATTTTTGTTATGAATATATACACTTTAGATTTAAATTTAATTATTTTGAATTAATGTATTGGTGTTTATTTTGGTTATTTGAATGCATATTTTAACTATGAATATATACACCTTCGTTTGCATATAGTTATTTTGGATTAATGCATTTTATTTATAGTATTTTACACACATTATTCTTATTGGAAGACTCTTAATAGTTTGAGTTTTGTATATCACTTTGTTTGTCATTAGTTATAATAAAATTAGGAGAGTTCTTCTTAAATAAAGTTGTCTTCATAACCTTAGCTCAATTTTTCAATGACATAACCCATAATTGATATATGAGTTCACAAATTTTTTAAATAATTTCAATAAAATAGATTTACAACTAAACAATCTAAATTTTACAAACATGGCCTATATTTAAGATTTAGAAGGTTCTCACCTGATCGAGACAAAAGTAAAGGATGGAGACACATAAATGTTCCATACACACCTAGTTTGGAGTATTCTTAACAATCTTGAAATATTCTAGATTGAGGGTGGCATGTTTGATTTACTTAGGGCTTGGACTCACCCATGGATAGCTTATAATATAGACAATTGTGAATTGTCTTTATAAAAAAACAAAATGTCCATAATAGTGTACACTCAATTACAAGAAAAATATTGTAGAGAATCATGATCAAAAGTCTTTGTTGCAACTTCCTCAACCATTAATAACCTTGTTAGAGTTTTCCTTGGGACAATGGAAATGCATTCAGATCAAGTGGCATTTCTAGTACATGCCAAGAAGAGTGACATTAGAGAGATGTCATCCCCTAATGAATGAACCACTCACAACACCAAGTTGCAAATCCCTTGGAAGGTTGTTAACTCCTTAAATCTAGTTTTTAAGACTAAGAATATGTAAGTATAGAAACCTTGACCACACTATTCAAATTTGATGTTAAAAGATGGTTTAAAAAATGGATTTTCTTCTTTTCCTTTTATTTTTCAAATTTCCATTTATCTTTACCAAGTACATATGTTAGAAAAAATTCCACCTCTTCTTAATCTTAAAGGCATTGTTGAGTGAAAGATTAAAAATGATCCCAATAAAATTCAGTGACAAATATGCATTTTCTTAAGTTAGATACTTTAAAGTAGTTGCTACTGTAAAGTGTAATATAATTTTATTTATTATGATAAATTGTTAATAATTAAAAATGAATCAATTATTAAATCTCAGAAACCTTTAAAATTAAGAATATATAATTTTTCAATATTTATCAAAATTAATAAATAAAAATGGATTGAAAAAAAATGTAATTTATTTAGAATGCACAAATTATACCCATTTAAATTTCAACACTAAGAAAACCATCTTGTGAGTCTTAGACTAATTTTTTGACAGCATGATAGCAAAAAACAATTCCCCAAACATAGATGAAGGTCACATTTTAATATTATTAAAATATCTAAATAAAATATTAAAAATTGAAATTTTTTTAAAAAATGCAAATTTTGAAAACATAAAGATTTTGCATAAAATTGTATTTATAATGAATTTAAAAATATCAATTTTTATGTTTTTTTTCTAATTTAATAAACATCTATTTCTAAAAAATATTTAAATTATGTGGTCAATCATTAAATATTGTATTTCAATTTATCATAAACTTCCACATCTGCATAATCACTTGGATAGGGATAGGGGTTCAATCCTAGTTATCCATGCATAGATACATGTTATCAACAAAATTCTTCCCCTTATCCATTTATCAACCATGAGTTATTTTTTATATTCTTTTTTTATATCTCACATTCTCCGAGTTATATTTCATGAACTATTGGCTATCCATTCATTTATGAGTTATTCATGCACGGCTACTAGTTATCCTTTTTTTATAATTGTTTATTTTGAATTTTGAACCACTGTCATAGAATCTATCTTGACAATATAGTTTTCTTATCCTAATGCAATTCTGATCCACACAAATTCTCAAATAAAAACACCGATAAGAATAATTATTATTGAAATTCTTTATACAAAAATTAATAAAATCTTTATATTTTTAATACATTTCTAATTTGCTAAAACTATGGTAACCTTGGTATGTTTCTTTCTAAAATTTTTGAACATAGGATTAATATGGTACAATAAACAAAGTAATTTCTTAGTGTCCACTAAACAAAAGTTTTTTCCTCCAAAAAAAACATTCTTAATATTCATATTGAATCAAAAGAAAGATCATACAAATCAAAACATCTCCAAACAACTCAGAGCATAATTGTAGTTTTCTGAAAAAGTTTAAGTTTATTTTAATGAAAGTTAAATGTCATCATTATAACTAAAATGTTTTTCCTTATTATACTAGAAAATATAAAACTTCATTATTATATTTAAATTTAAAGGAATTTAAATATAGTTCTATTATAACATTTATTTAAAATAAAATCTTTTAAATAACTAGGTTTTACTTTATGGATATTGATTGATCATATATTTGGTATTTTATCAAACTGTTAGATGATTATTTTGGTAGGTAAATTCATACATTTATGTAATATAATTTGTATTTAATATGTTATATTATTTAATATATTTTTTTATTTATAATAGAATTAAAGTTGTTTTAAATAATTATATTTTACTTTATAAAAGTTGTAATGGATATGCAATATTGATCATGTATTCTATGAAACTTTTGGGATGATTATTTTTCTATATAATTTCATGGATTTATGTAATATAGTTTGTATTTAATATGTTTTTTCATTTACATTTGTATTAGTAAATGTAGATTGTGTTTGTAATTAGAATTTTAAAAAAGTAATATCAAAATAAACATATTTTATTTTTTAATTAATTTTATATAATATTTTGTGGGTGAGTTTAGGAAAATGCGTTATTATTTTTTCTTATTTTTGACAAATAATTAAGATGATGAATGAGATTAAAACATATCTATGATTAATTTTTATTTTTTATATTTTTATATTTTGTCACATATTTTTTCATTATTCCATTTAAAATAAATAATGCAATTAAAGCTTTTTGATACATAATATGTAAAGAAATAAGGCATCATAGATAACGTTTCTTCCTTTTAGCTTGCAATTTTTTTCTTGATATTGGATAGATTGGTTTCCTTTCTTTAGATGAGATAAACCTAAATTTTATAGTGGTAGTTGTTTTTTTTTTTTAAATAATTATTATTATTTAGTTTTAAAGAATAAATTCTTTAACACAAATCAATATTATTCTCAACATATTATTAGATTTCTCCACAATGGTCACAAAATAATTTAGTAGTTAGGTAGGACCTTGGGGCTACGCATCCAAATGACGCCCCTTGGTTATTTGTCATTTTGATACATAGCAAGTCCTCTAAATAGGGAACTTTATAAAATCGTCCACCATCAAGTGTTCAAGAATACCTTGGAAATGAGGCACCTTGCAAGAGAAGGTCAAACTTGAGATGAGGTTGTTTCTATTCTACCAAGAAAGCTTCCACCACCCTATATTAGTAGTGACATCTCATCATACCATGGATAACCTCTTCACCACAGTGAACTATGACAATATTGGATGTCAACTTACATCTATTGTATTTGACTTATCATGTGTCACTATTACTGCATATAATCGACATCCCTTACACATGTTTTTCTTTAGTTGCAATGTAGAGATTAATATTAAATTTTCCCCTCTCTTGATACCTTCTAGTACTTGTTTATTCTCGGAGTCATCTTCAAACATCAATTTCTTCTCGTTGCAGTGTAAAACTATTGAATGGGCCTCCAACCAATCCATTCCTACTATGATGTCTTAGGAGCCTAATAAGGTGGTATATGGGGAAACCTTGGTGATGAAAACCCCTAGGTCTAATGCATAGTCTAGGACTAACAACCAAACCCATTGGGTTATCCTGAATGCCAATTCGACTGGGTCGAAACATTGTTGCTCGATTTCCATCAATTTACTTCTAGTCAGTTCTCTAGGTGAAATAAAACTCTCAATAGCTCCAAAATAAATTAATATAGAAAAAATCATACCATTTATTATACTTGTAGTTTCCAACACCATGGCTTAATGTTCTGATTGTCGATTTTTCACTGCTACATGAATCTGATGAGCCTATCCCATGTCGCCCATTGTAGCCTATCCCCATGTCAAAACACGGTCAAACTCCATCAAGATCTCAATTTCCAGCCTCTATTCGTTATTGGGTTTGGACCATGGTCACTAATGTGTCAATGTCCCATATCAACCACTAAACTAAAAACCAATTTTATATGATTCATTGGATTTTGTTCTCACTTGGAAATGAGTTTGAGTTGGTAATGTGAAGCGATGAAGACATTAACGTGTGATATTTTTTTATCAGAGATGCAAGGATGAATCAAGATGCAAAAGTTCTTTGTAGTAGATGGTTTCATCTCTCCCTCTTACCACTCTACCAAGACTCCCCATCAATGCACTCCCATTAATTCAAGGCACTCAACTCCGTATGTTGACAGTCAATTTTTTACTCACACATTTTAATATTCAGTTTTTAATCCACGCATTTTAATATTTCGAGTAAATGAATTTGTTCCTTTTTATACAAGTTATGAAATTTGGGATGAGTGGTTTGCTTCTTGGCCATAATGAGGAGGTTGGAATAGATTTTTTCAATCATTTGATTTGGAGAAAATAAACCATTCTCCCTTTTCGACCTCCTCTATCAATTATCCAAAGTGCCAAGAGACATCATAATTAAATAAACCATGCTAAACATTGTAACAACTAGTTCTAAACTGGCTCATAATTAAATAAACTGTGTTGAACAATCTAACAACTAATTCTAAACTGGTTTAGTTCTAGTTTAGATATAGAATTGAAATGGCAATTTTTTTCTATCTTGCCAAATTTTGCCACTATTTTTTTTCGTATCATACTAAATTTCAATCCGTATTCGAATTCAAACTTGGTAAATACGGTTTATTTCAACAATGATAAACAAATTATCTTAATCAATTCGACACTCACAACGTTAAACTTTGATCTCTCAATATTGTTTTAAGCTAGGATAGGAGATTCAACCACCAAATGTGCAAGATTCTGCTACCAAATATGTTCATTGTTTCATCAAGTCTGATATGAATATTTAAATGATATATTAATTATAAACAATAGATTATTAATTACTAAAGTGGAAGGGTGTAACCCTTCACTATGCATGTGTTGGGAAAAATATTTTCTTGAATAATTTACCTAATATTTAATCATCAACTGGGTTAGTAGGCTTAGAGTTGCTACAAAATCTATGCGAAGCTAGAGAGTGTCATGGTAATACTCTTAATAATCCAAAGATTGAAAGGTATTAAGTTGAACTCCTAAGGATCTAGTTAAGTTAATGAAAACAAAGGTAACATCAACCTATTTATAAATGTCCACATAAAAACAGTGTTATGATAATAAACTATTCTATCTAGAGAGATTGATTTTTACTTGAGAGAATGACTACATTAAAAAGGATTTACAATGACCAAATAGAAACTATGCATACACTAACTAAATTATCTTAATTACACTCTCCTTGATTATTCTTAGGATAGGCATTTACTGTAATAGGAACTAGGGCAGGAGAGGTATTAAATTGGCTCTCAAAAGAAGTGTAAAAGCTAAACGGAATTAAGTCTAGTTTGATCTCTACAAACATGTGTAAACTGAGAAATGTCCAGTTATAGGAAATAGTAAAAATGATTGTTTATACACAAATAACTCCTACTTACAAAATATTATATGAGGGTAGACATAGTTTATGGACAAACAGAAAACTTGCAAAGATGATTTGAGTTCTATCTTATAGATCCTTTTCACAATTGTATAATTTAAAAGAACAAATTATAAACACCTAATCTATTAATTCATGTAATTTAAAACTAAAGGAACAACTTGAATCAAAGGCTCAATTACAGATCAATAAGATGAGTTAATTTACATAATATCATTCCTATGCATAAGGTAAAAGAAAGAGGAAGGAGAAATGATTTTTGACAAGAAGTCTTAAAAAATCTTATCTAAAGGTCTCTAAAAAGAAAATATAAACATCATCTAACCATTACTACTGAGATAGAATAAAAAAACTAGAAGGATAAAATTTAAAATAAATTAAAAACACATAGGACTGAATGAGCGACTGTATAATAGGTGGAAATGAAGGTTTGTATAAAAGGTGGAACATACTATCTGTTTAAAGAAAATATTAAAACTTTAAGGAAACAGTAAATTTAAATGCGTTATTAAAGAGAAGCTACCCCATGCATGTACTACTATAATGTAAAACATGAAGTAAACCTACTTTAATGACTGAATTCTATAGTAATATGACCTAAACTAATTTCACAATTCAAAACAAACTAACATATTCTTAAGCAAATTCATGATAAAAACTAGAATAAGTAGAACTAGATTATAATGCTCACGGTTCCACCAACAATGCTCATGGTTCCATAGATAGACTCGTGGTTCTGCCAACAATGCTCGTGGTTCCATAAATAGAGCCCATAGTTCCATCTATAATGCTCATTGTTCCATAAATATAGCTCATGGTTTCGTAACTAAGCTCTTGGTTCCACCAATAGTGCTCATGATTCCACTAACATTGCTCATGGTTCCATCAATAATGCTCATGGTTCCATCAACCATGGGCATTTTTGGTGGAACCATGAGCATTATTGGTGGAAGCAAGAGATCTGTTTATGGAACCATGTGCTTTAGCTATAGAACCATGCTATTTATCCATGGAACCATGAGCATACTATTATTTAAGTAAAACAATATTTTAAAAAAAATTATTTAGAAAAAGGTTTTAATCAAATATTTAGATTAAATCTATATTTATATTTATATCAGTGTTGATGGTAGAAACATGAGCTCTATTTATCGAACCATGAGCATTAGTGGTGGAATGATGACTAATTGTCACAAGCTGGTGGAAACATGTAAGGAAACTTAAACCAGTTTAGAACTAGACGTTACACTATTTAACACAGTTTATTTAATTATGAGCCAGTTCAGAACTAGTTGTTACAATGTTTAGCATGGTTTATTTAACTATGATTTATCTTGGCACTTTGGTTAATTGATAGAGGAGGTCGAGGAGGGAGAATGATTTATTTTCCTCCAAATAAAATGATTGAATCAATCTATTCCTACCACCTCGCTATGGCCAAGAAACAAACCACTCATCAACACTAACTTTGTTCAGTATTCCATACAAATTGTTCATGATTCCACCACCACATGACAATGTATGCATTACTCACCAAATGGTTCATGGTCCATAACTAATGCTTATGATATTCAAAGTTACACCAAAATTATTCAGGGTTCCTTAATAGCATGTGGTTTTGTATGTACATGGTTCCACCTGCAGTGTTCATAGTACCATAAAAATTGTCCATGGTTCCATAAATATTTTTCATGGTTCCACCTGCATTGTTCATAGTTTCATCAAAATTGTTCATGGTTCCATAAATATTTTTCATGGTTCCACCCCTAAAATGAAATTTTTTTGCAATGGAACCATGCACATTTATGGAATCCTGAGCATATTTTCTAAAACATTGAGCAATATTAGTGGAACCAACATATTTATTTATGGAACAATGAGCTCTATTTATGGAATGATGAGCATTGTTGGTGGAACCATGGGCTTTCTTTATGGAACCATGAGCTCTATTTATGGAACCATGAGTAATGGTCGCAAGGTGGTGGAACGTAGGGGGCTTTGAACAAAATTCATGGTAAATGAGATTTTTAGAGGTGGAACCATAAAGAATGTAAATGGAATCCTGGACAATTTTGATGGAACCATGAATCATGAGCTCATGGTTCCGCTAACAATGCTCATTGTTCCACCAACAATCCTCATGGTTCCATAGCTAGAGCTCATGGTTCCACTAATAGTGCTCATGGTTCCAACAAAAATGTTCATAGTTCCATTAATAATGCTCATGGTTCCATCGACAATGCCCATGGTTCCACTAATAATACTTATGGTTCCATAAATAGAGCTCATGGTTCCATAAACAATTCTCTTGGTTCCACCAATAATGCTCGTGGTTCCATTAATAATGCTCATGGTTCCATAAATGCGCATGGTTCCACCACCAATGCTCATAGTTCCACCAACAATGTTCATGGATCCATTAGCTTTTTTGGAGGCTCAAACAACAGATATGCAAGATTACACCAAATATTTGCATGGTTTCATCAACACTAACTTTGTTCAAGGTTCTGTATGCATTAATTAGCATTCCACCATCTCCTGACATGTATTCATTACTCACCAAATGATATTCATGATTTCACCAGCGTTGTTCAAGGTTCCTGCACATGTTGTTGTATGCATTATACATGGTTCCATCTTCTTTTTTCATGGTTCCTTCAACATTGTCCATGGTTCCATCAAAGTTGTCCATGGTTCCATTTACATTATAATCCATGATTCCACCCCTAAAATACTCATTTATCATTAATTTGGTTCAAGGTTCCTTACATGATTCCACCAGCTTGTGACAATTTGTCATTGTTTCACCACTAATGCTCATGGTTCCATAAATATAGCTCATGTTTCTACCATCAACATTGATATAAATATAAATATAGATTTAATATAAATATTTGATTAAAACCTTTTTCTAGATATTATTTTTTTTAAATATTGTTTTACATAAATAATAGTATGCTCATGTTTCCATGGATAGATCTCATGGTTCCATAGCTAGAGCACATGGTTCCATAAACAAATCTCTTGCTTCCACCAATAATGCTCACGGTTCCACCAAAAATGCCCATGGCTGATGTAACCATGAGCATTACTGATGGAACCATGAGAAATGTTAGTGGAACCATGAGCACTATTGGTGGAACCAAGAGCTTAGTTACGAAACCATGAGCTATATTTATGGAACCATGAGCATTGTAGATGGAAATATGAGCTCTATGTATGCAACCATGAGCATTGTTGGTGGAACCATGAGTCTATCTATGGAACCATGAGCATTGTTGGTGGAACCATGAGCATTATTAGTGGAACCATGAGCATTGTTGGTGGAACCATGAGCGTTATTTGTGGAACCATGAGCATTCTTGGTGGAACCATGAGAATTATTTGTGGAACCATGAACATTGTTTGTGGAACCATGAGCGCTAGTTATGGATGCATTGTTCGTGGAACCGTGAGCTCTAGCTATAGAACCATGAGATCTAGCTATGGAACCATGAGATTTAGCTATGGAACTGAGCTCTAGCTATGAAACCTGTTAGGGTTAACATTGACTTGAGATCGAGTCAAAGGTGGTTAGGTCTAACGCATGGTTTGGGCACATGTTTTGTTGTAGCCCATGGTATTGTCCCATGGTATTGCATGTGTTAACCTTGACTCGGGATTGAGTCAAAGGTGGTTAGGTCTAGCACATGGTTTGGGCACATGGTTTGCTGTAGCCCATGGTATTGCATGTGATTAAGCCTTTATGAGGCTTGAGGAGGCTCCATTGTAAAGTGGCTTGGAGGTGAGTGGTGGCTATCTCACTTGGCCGGGATGGCCGGTTTTGGCCATATAATGAAGATCTTCATTGGTGTTGATTTTCCCCGCATGGGGTTTTCTAGGGTATATTGTGTGTGTATCTTGAATGTTGCTTGCAATGTTTATTGTCTCACATATTGTTATTTAATGATGCTCATTTTCACCTAAAAACTGGAATCAGAGCCATGGTTTGGCTTGGTTATGCTTGTTGGTGTTTCTATGTTGAATCAAATTGTGGGGTGCATGTTCGGTGGTACCCAACACCATAGAAGTAATTTTTTGGTCCATGTGAAACTTAGCCGTAGGCAAGTTTGGATTTCTCTAGATGCTAAAAGCGCAAGGTATCCCTCTTATGCACAAATAAGGGATGTTGCATCAAGAGTGGAATGAACCACTAGGTAGGTATGAGGGTGGTAGGTGTATTCGTAGCCTAGCTTGATGTGGATCGGAGAGGTTGAGTCTTCGATTGTGGGAGAAATGTGAGATGTTTTAATCTCAGTTTTGGGACCAAGATTGATGAGGCATGTATGTGAAGAGAATTCCTAGAGAACTGGCGGTTACAGTGGCCGATGACCCATGTAATCCGGTAGATGGATTTTTCTTTATATGGACATCAATGATAGAGTTTGGATGTAGGTACAAAGGGAGCATGGCAAAAGACGAGCAAGGAAGCGAGCATGGAAAGCGAGAGAATGAAGCAACAGATGGTGATGGTGTATCCACCATGAAGGCACATGAAAAAAAAATTTAATGGAGTGGTTTGCATGTAAATGGGCATATGGCTGTAAGACCCGGTAAGGCATGCATACCCCTGGTAACTCACTGGTGAAGTCAGGAGATAGACCTAGATGATAGGGGGTTGTATGTAATATTCCTCGGTAAATACTTGAGGGGAGTTGGTGATTACTCCAAGTCAAGTTTAAAGGGGGGATTGTTAGGGTTAACCTTGACCTGAGATCAAGTCAAAGGTGGTTAGGTCTAACACATGGTTTGGGCACATGGTTTGGGCACATGGTTTGTTGTAGCCCATGGTATTGTCCCATGGTATTGCATGTGTTAACCTTGACTCGGGATTGAGTCAAAGGTGGTTAGGTCTAGCACATGGTTTGGGCACATGGTTTGTTGTAGCCCATGGTATTGTCCCATGGTATTGCATGTGATTAAGCCTTTATAAGGATTGAGGAGGCTCCATTGCAAAGTGGCCTAGAGGTGAGCGGTGGCTAGCTCACTTGGTCGGGATGGCTAGTTTTGGCCATATAATGAAGATCTTCATTGGTGTTGGTTTTCCCCACATGGGGTTTTCCAAGGTATATTGTGTGTCTATCTTGAATGTTGCTTGCAATGTTTATTGTCTCACATATTGTTATTTAATGATGCTCGTTTTTACCTAACAGAAACCATGAGCATTATTGGTGGAGCCTTGAGAATTATTACTGGAACAATGAGCAATGTTAGTCAATATATATATTTTTATTACGAAGTAGGACTTTTTCTATTTGTGGTTTGGTTTGTAAACATTGTTCACCTTAGTGGGGGCTACAAGTAGGTGGAGGAGTAGAGGGGTGAGTGACTAAGTGAGAAAGAGATGAGGTTCATATGGTTTGGGTGATTAGGGATAGTGGGAGGAGGTGGGATGGGGGAGAGAAAGAAATAGATATCCTAGTGCGGGAAGGTGTAGAGGGGGTTGTGGTAGAGAAAGAGATATAGATCAATGGGGTGGAGGGGTAACAGTTTCTGGCTGATTAGGGAAGTTAGGGAGAACAAACACAGAGAGAGAGAGAGAGAGAGAGAGAGAGAGAGAGAGAGAGAGAATGAGGGGTTATAGGGAGAGAGAGAGAGAGAGAGAG